>JAQGBH010004348.1:0-17082 GCA_034698265.1 Sminthurinus aureus | reverse complement strand
GAAAAGGGAAATGGCAATTAAATTATAAAGGTCGTGATTTTTTTTGCCCCTGATTTTGTTTGCCCCGCGTTCCCCTAAACCTTAAAAATGTCAATATTTTCAAGGTTTAGAGTTTAGAGTTTAGAGTGAAAACCAAAAGTTGCATAACATGTACAAAATGCACAATGAAAAATGGACAATGGACAATTGACCATCATTTTTGCTACGATGTTCAATTATCTGTGCTTTTCACTACTCCATAGTCAATAGTCAGCATCATCATGAATGTTAAATTTCCATGCATACGGTTTCTTTGAATTCTCTATTACTTTCTGTACATTTCTTGTAATGTGTATTACATAATGTCATAACATTATGTATGAAATAACAAGGATTTTTCACAAATAGGGACTTGTCAACCCCGACTTTCGGTTTCCAACCTCCAGTTTTCATATTAAACGGCATTCAATTTCAGGTTTTAATTTTAATCACATTTTTAACAAGGGGTAGGTAAAATTGAAATTGATAATTTAATAGCATCCCTGTAATTTGTAATTAGAGTTTCAAAATTCCACAGTTCCAAAGTCAAGTTGAACATGATTTCAAATTTCAAGACACTAAAACCAGAAGGTTGAAGGTTGAACTAATATTTGTAGAGAAATTCCTGTAGGAAAAAGTAGTATTTTTGGATTTTTATGAACAAGTTGGGAGTTGGAAGTTGGAACCTCCACGTAGAAACTTTAGTCCTGTTGACACAGATCAAGCGTCAACAATGAAATGACGGCAGGAGGAAGTCAATTCATGGGATTCTAGATGGTAGACTCTAGATTCTATAGGATGTCAGGATGCCAAGATACCAAGGGGTGGCTTCTTTCTCTATTCTTGATTGTTGCTCATCTTGTTCGTGGTTTGGTTTGGTTTGGTTTTTTATAGTGATGCTCGTGTACAGTGTACACAGAGGGAGAGGAAAAAGAGACAGATAACCTGTGTCTTGTTTCTTGTTTTGTATTTTGTACTTTTGTGCTTTTTCTATTTTGTGTTTTGTGTTTTCTATTTTCTGGGTTTATAGTTAAAACATGTTATACATTCGGTTGCGAGTTGCTGTGGCTTGAAGAAAAGATGAGTCTCTCATTGGACTCCTTTTTTATAGATTTTCCTCCTTCTTCCTCTTTTCTTTGCACTGAGCTGGAGACTGGGTACTCAAAACTTAAATGCACATACATAGATATGTTTGATAAAATGCAATGCTGCTTGATACTGGATTCTTGATGGTTAATGGTTGATGGTTGATTTAGCCCGCTCTGGGTGTCATCTTTTTTCATCTTTTATTATTGTCATTCTATGCCATTTCATTCTCATTCTATTCTTTGTCCATTGTCTGGGTTCCTTTTTTTGGTTCCTCTCTTTCTTTCTCCCTTTCAATTCCCTCTTCAGATACAAAATAGAAAATAGAAAATGTGATTTGGATTTTGGATATTTGGGACCTTCTCTTTCCTCTTTGACTCCATCCAGCTTAAAGTCTTGAGTCTAGAGTTTTGAATGTTGAATTTTGAATTCCTCATGTTTTGGCCTGCAGTTGTTTCATCTCATAGTGTTATTTGTTATGTATCATGTAGTTTCAAATGTAGTGAGTACATTTATAATTTATAGTGTATGATGATGATATTTCTGTTTCAATTTCTATATTTTCCTCTCTGATTCCAGAACTGATAAGCGAAAACTATAAAAAATGCATACATCCAAGGATAATAAAATAAAGTAAAAGGAGAGAAAAAGAGAGATGGCTCGTTCATCGTTGTCGTTGTCATTGGCATTGTTGTTCATGATGATTTGATTTTCTATGCTATCTCCAGGACCCAGGAGATAGGAAAAAATATATAGAAGAGGAGAGTGTGGACAAAAAAATAAATAAATATCAAATGTATGGATAATTTTTTTCTCCTGTTAGTTCTGCCTCCTTAGACTTGTTTTTTCTTCTTCATGTGATTATCATTTCCATTTCAATTACGTGTTTTCAATTTCAATTTCAATCTCAAGTCTCAAGTTCCATCTCAAATTAGAGTAAGTTTTTTATGAGGGATGAGTGACGAGAGTGATGAGTAGCTCGTCAATGTCTGTTTTGATTCTTGATTCTTGGTTCATGACTCATGTCTCATGATCTAGTTAAGTTCCTTTTCTCATCTGCTTACTTAACAATTAGATGGAAATATTAATTTATATTTTAATTGATATTATGAATTATGAGTGATGATTTTCTCTTATGTGTCTTTGCTCTTTCATCTTCCATTCATGTATAAAGCAAAGAGAGTCAACATTCAAAATTTGACCATTGACAATTGACAATTGACTGTCGACTATCGAAACGCCGAATACTCCGGATTTCCAGTCATTAGTTATTTTTGTGTAGATTTTATCCAGAAAAGAGTTGAAACTTAAAATACATGCTAGAAAAAACAAGATACTTGGAATTTGGAGCAGAAGAGAAAAAGTTATGTTTGACATGTGACATGTGGTAATTTTGTGGCATTGAGTGTGGAGTTTGGAATACTACGGATATTGCACGGCATTTTGTTGGATTGTACAGTTTATGGTCTGGTTTATCGACTGCTCTGCAGACACTGGACATTGAACATATTAGGAGACGAAAATCCCATACAAAGTAAAAAAAGTGTAGCATACCGTAAAAGTACATGGAAATAAAACAAAAACCATGTTGATTCTTGTCTAGCTCTAGCTCTGACGCTGGAGATTCTCGATTCTCGATTCTGGGTTCTGGATTCTAGATTCTAGATTCTGGACAAACTCCTAACTCTTAATCCTTGGATACTTAAAAAAACAAGTACAAAACGGGACACATTTATACAGCCGATTCTCTTTCGGCATTTTGGATTTCAAAGTGTCATTTATTTGTGTACTTTTCCATCGCATCAAGCATCGAGCATCGAGATCGTAGGTCGTATAATATATAATATATAACATGTACTCGCACTTTGTGTTTTGAACTGGTATTCGACATTCGACATTGGACATTGGACATAAAACTTTAAAATGTGAGTGTGTAATTCTTGTTCTTGTTCTTTTTCTGGTCTTCTCGTTCTCGGTCGTATTTTGTCAATTGTAAATTGTTGTTGTAAAAGTCCTAATAGAGCTTTTTGATTCTCCTTTGTCATTTCATGTCGGTTTTTTCCTTTCTCTTCCGCTCTCTCTCTTTCTGTATGTGCTGTATGCTGCATGTCACCTACGGAACACAGATTTTTCCCTTTGACTTTTTTATTTCGCTGTGGTTCTCTCCAGGATCCAGGATATTCTTTTTATACATACTCCGTACACTAAATACTAGATATGTGATGTTGTAATACTGTGGAATTAGGAATAGGGAATTGGGACATGTTCAAATTTTCAAAGTATTCCTGTAAAACTCTGTTTTGTAGATACTTGTACTTTGTACTTTGTACTTGTAATTGGAAATTGTACAAAAAATAACCTACCAAAAAAACAGGAGAAGAAGAAGAAGGTACGTTTGTAAATGGTATCTAGTATCTAGTATCTACATAATATCACAGAATGCGTCATGTAAATCCTGAGGTAACTGGAGAGGATGAGGAGAAGATGAAGAACTGGAAGATGTGTTGTTGAGATAGGAAGAGGGAGCAACTAATTTCGAGTAATGTTCCTCCTTTTTTTCTCCTACATAATACAACGTGCATTCTAGATTCTAGATTTTAGATATGATACAAAGTTTTACATGGTACGTTGTACATTTACGTTTTAAAATGCACCTATGCTCTGAGATCTGAGCTGTGAGCTGTGAGCTATGAGAACGAAGTGGCGAGGAAAGATGAAGGAGACATAGGACAAAAATCGAAATCTCAATCTCTTTTACTTTTCAGTTTACGGCCTTTTTCTTCTCCTTGTTCTCCTTTCTCGTATATTCAAGGATGAGGAGGACAGTATTACAAATACCAATACAATACAATTACAATTTGAGACACACAGAGAAAGGAACCAAATGACAAATAAAACCGTAGATACTGTACATAGTATAGAGTATAGAGGATGAAAAAGAAACCGCGAGCCCAAGTGTAGTTTAGTGGATTGTAAATAGTAAATACTTGATATTTACCTATTAAAATTTAAAATAGATACGTTCTAAATATTTTATGGTAGAATTATGCATAAAAACTGTTCCAAATTCCATAGGCCAAAGTCCAAGCATTTGGCTTTTCCGTCGTCTATCTTGTGTTATTTTTTATTTTCAAATACATGATGAATCTGTTGTATAAGTGTTAAATAAGTAAAAATACGTAAGAAGTAGAAAGGTCGTGGTGTGTGGTGTGTGAATATCCAAACTTTGAACATATTTTAGTACACGGAGCGACATCTTCAATTCATTCTCAAAAGGTGAATCCCTTTAGAATTTAGACTTGAGACAAACGTTTCAGCTGTCCCGATTCCCATTTCTGTACAACGTCCAGGTGTGAGGACAGCGAATACAGAATAGAGAACTGATCTTGCATCAAGCATCAGCCCGAGATTGACACGAGAGATCAAAATCAAGATTCAAGATGATTGAGGTGACGGTAAAATGACAATGACAATGGCAATATCGATGAAGACGACCACCACATTTTACGTTGGAAAGCAGGCACTGGATATTAGATATCTGCAAGAATCGCCACTTCATACCATATTTCAGATTCCAGATTCTTGTCTCTGTCCTCAGTCTCGAGTAAGAAAACGTACAACTGGAATCTGAAGACTGATGATGAGAAATGAGAAGACAGAAGTGACAAATTTCATATCAATTATCCAAATCGACAGCTCCATATTCCACAACCGACACAATATGTCATAAGGATTACGGATTAGCACTTTTCCATTTCTCCAATCTAGAATCTAGAATCTTGAACCCAATCGTAAGTAGTTCACGTTGTGAGCTGTGAGTTGTGACCTGGCCAATTGTTTTCACTTTTCACTGGTTCATGTTCTGATTTTTTCTGATTCTTCTGCTTCATGTTCCATGTTCTAGATTCTAGATTCTACAGGAGACAAGAGACAAAAGAGATGAACCAGAACTCTGAATTTTTCATAATCGATAATCGATAAAATCTGTAGTAGTGTCGTACATCCAAAATCCAAAATCTAGACTCTACTCGAGTATCGAAGCTCGAGTCTCGAGAAGTTGAGAACCTGAGAAAACGGAAGGTCCAGATTTCAGATCGACTAGAAAGATTATTGGATTTAGGATTATGGAACACTTTCAAAGATGGACAGCGAGCGTGTGTAAAGGAGTTTAGACTTTAGATTTTAGAGTTTAGAGTGCGAGGGAGGAAAGGACAAAAGAGAGAATACAAAAGAATAGACTAGACTAAATCCTCACACAGTTGAGAGAATACTCAAGACCCAAGACAATTGAATTGAAAATTGAACAGTTCCATTCTTTCCTTTTTCACCATTCTTTTAAATATTTTACTCTGATTCTTTTTCTCCAGTCTTGAATCTAGAGTCTCGACAAGTCTATTGTCATTGTCATTCAAAGTATTGTTTCTCATACAATTAAATCCTGAACGCTGAATAATGCTGAATTCTTCCTGAGGGACTCGAAACTCGAAACTTGAAACGCCTTTCTCTTTTCATATCAATTTAAATCTTGATTCTCATTCTCATTCTCATTGTCCACCTCCTTTTTTCTTGTACCTTTTGATTTACTCACAATTGTCAGCGTTTAGTATTTAGTTTTCTTCCTTTCTGCTAACTGCTAATCGCTCCATATGCTCCATGTTGTATGCTCCACGTTCCACATTCCACGTTGCAAAGGTTGTGGAATTTACAATGCTGCTCTCCTCATTTCTTTGAATGAATTGTACCAAAATTCCGGGTTCCAGATTTTAGATTCCAAGACACAAACAAAATATTATGTGAAAAGAGCAGCAAGAGCTGTGAAATTCAATCCGCATTTATCAGCTGTACTTGACATTTGATATTTGATCCGCATATCACAAATCACAAATCACAAGTTAAGCTGTTTATTCATATGATGATCGATTTGGATCTTGCATCTTCTTAAATAGATTTAAGATACTGGATAATCGCTTGTCCCATGTCCAGTGTGTTCTATCAGATCCGATCAGATCAGATCTGTTTTCGTGTGCCTCATTCTTCGTGGATTGTGTAATGTGGTGGAGAAAAGTGTTTGGTAGTTTGAAGATATCTTGAAGAATTGTACACCTTTTAGTTTGTACAAATGAGCGTCCTCCCTCGTCATATCGTATCATATAAATACATGTATGATGGTTTATTGTATCATTTTCCTCTTGTCCTCCGTCTTGTCTTGTCCAGCAACAAGAAACATTGTGATTGTGACCAAGAAACAGAAACAGAAATAAAAATAGAAATAAAAGTAGAAGCAACCTACAGATTACAGATCTATCTAGATAATACAAGATACAATGGACGATGTACGATGTAGAAGAGAGATGAGAGGAGAGGAGAGTGATCTATGATATTTTCCGCCACTGTACTCTGTATTTTGTATTTTGTACCATCGGTATCTATATGGCATGATATTATTTGTGTAGGTAACCATATCTTTTTAATAGATGTGTAACCAATAACTTTTGAATGTAACTAGTATCTTAAGATTGTTTTTTGAATTTTGAGTCTAGAGTCTAGAGTCTTGAGTGAGTAAAGGACACAAGAAACTTAATCTGTTTCATTCTCTCAAACTCACTTGTGTTTCTCTTATCAGTGTGTCTCCAGCGGAGAAGGAGGAAAAAATCAAGCCAAACCAAAGCAAAGCAAAGAAAAATCAAGCAGAGACAACAACAGAAACAGGAACAGAGAAATGTGAACAATTTACAAGCCTCGCCCTCTCACACAAAATGAAGAGCAAAATAATATATAGGATACATGTTAGTTGCATTAGGTGTACATCACATGTAGAGAAATGTCCTACGTCCAAACTCCAAACTCCAAAGATTCTTCTCCAGGAGACTCTCTTAAAATTATCTCTCTCTTTGTGTATTGTGTAATAATACTCTTTTGTAAATGTCCCTTGCTGTTTTGTTTACAACTCTTATATGTATGTAGGCTGTGGATTGTAGGTTGTAGGGAAAAGACAAGTGGATTCTGGATTTCGGTATGGATTCGGTTGGACGATGGACACTTGAGGACTAACTAACTAGCGACACGACATGGGACAAATTCCCTACGTCCACTAAGAGTTTTATAAATATTAAATATATCCTACTTTTGTCCATTTGGATAGATGCACAAATGCGTGTATCGTATATCTTGTATCTTTTGTCTTGGATCTTGGATCTTGGACTACATTTTTTAGTTTAGTTTGGCTCGTCTCATCATTATATTTATTATTATACACAATACACAATACACACTGCACAACGCACAAGAATCAAGAATGATACCGCCCTTAATTCCTCTGTTCTTTATGTATTATGTATCTGTGGCATTCTGTGGTACATGATGCAAAATACAATTTACAATTTATGGTACAGCTCACGTGTATTATACATGTTGAAATGAAATGAAAAATGTCACTCCAGTCCTACGCGAGTAACTAGTAAATAGGAAATAGCATGTCGCATCTTTTTCACCTGTTTTATTGTTTAAAGTTTACAGTTTAGAGAAAAAAAATGGGGAAAATGCATTAAAAATAAAAATCCACCTATAGACTAAACACTATAGATTGTCCCATTGTGTCTGATTGGTCATTAATCCTGCTCAACAGGTTACTAATCCGTTCGCAAGTCCTAAGTACTAGACTCTAGGTTGTTCTTGCTTCTATCAGTAGGTAGTTTCTAGTTTCTAGATGCTAGAAAATTAGAAGGTTTTTTCTCCTACTATAATACTTAAAGTTTGCAAGTTTTGTCTGTGTTATTTGCTTTTAATTTTTTTAAATAGATTATATTCCTATTTGTTTTAACTTTTCTTGATTCACCCTTTACCACCACAAAATCTTAAAAATTAAAGATCTACGAGCCATGATAATACAGAATGATCAGCAGTACATGATAATTGATAATACACCGGAAAAGCAAGATGAATATGAAATTTGTAATGAAAGGAGAACGTATGGCATCTTTCATCTTTCAATGTGCAATCTGCAACTTTCTTTCCATGTACTTTACTGTAGATTTCGATGTGGAGGTTCCCATTTTCCATTCATAAAGAATAACAATAATAATAATAGAAATATAAATAATAACCGTTTTTGGTTGCTATTTGCTATTGTATGTAGGTCAGTAGTTAGTAGTCAGTATGTTTTTATGTTTAGTGTTTGGAAATAATGGGAAATTGGAGGTTGGAGATGGAGTTGCAGATGAAATATGAATACGAATACAAATATGAATTTGAAAAGATGAGGAATATTTAAGGAAGAACTAGACACTCGACATTTGACATATGTAAATCATGTGAAGGAATAAATGGATACACAAATACGCATTTTATGTAGCTATATTATAATGATTCATGAGAGTCTATTAATCATGAAAGTGACGCTTTTTCCCACTTTGTACAAAGGAAAGAAACTGAGCAACCAGCAACAGCCAATGTGAGGTGTGAGGTCAAGTCTCAAGTCAAAATCCATCTGTGTAGATTGTAGAGTGTACATTGTACGTGCACGCATTTGCGTACAACACACAGTGCATATGTACTATGTACTTTATACTTCTATCTATGTACTACTGAATACTGGATACTTGTAAAAATCTAACAATGGGATGATCTCAAAAACCCAAAATATACGTGTGACATGCATCCTATATTTACAATTTACTTACACCGCACACAGGTCAAAACCATTGTAGATTGTATCTCCATTTCAATTCATTCAATTTTATACTACCATTTACCATTTACTACTTTCCCATGCCATGTTGTGTCTAGTGTGTTGTGGTGTTATGACTTTTCTCTATCATTTTATATTTTACTCTTTATACCTACTCCCTACTATCTACTCCCTACTACCTACTCCCCCACATCACATTAACCATTAATATTAGAAACCACACACAACCAAAATGTAACACATGTAGCGTGTCACACCACACACCACACATCTATGATCTATCTAGATATGAGGAAGGAAAAGGGAAATAATGTGAGGTGTAGCTAAATAGATAGTGGGAGAAGAGAGTAAATAGGGATTCAATTGATGTTGAATCTCGCCTGTATAATAATAACAGTAGCAATGCTTCGTTGTGATCCTCAATTTTCAATTCTCAATTCACAATGCTCAAAATGACTACCAAACTTTTCTTCATTGACTACAAAAATAAAAAAGAAGGAATGAAGGAAAACTGTGCATTTAGTATAGAATTTAGTATTTAGTATTGTGGTTCAGAGATGGAAAGAATATAATATAAAATATAATGCACATACATAGGTAATGTAGAATAAAAGGAATTCAATTCAATTCAATTCAAGTGAGGGAGTCACAATCAGGATTTTAGGTATAAATGCATAGAATCTCAAATATGGTGCATGCTGCATGTCGTATGTTGTATGTTGTATCTACTGGCATTTTTCTCTGTTCTATTTACGCTGATTGTGTATCATCTTCTAGAAATAGTGAATGATATCCTCTGCATTTTCTACACAACACACAATACATATAACATTGCATTGTTAGGAATAGTGAGTAGTGAACAACAATAAAATACAATATATCTATCTATCTACTATACAATTACGATGAGAGGGAAATTGCCGAGGGTTTTGTGCGTGTGCCTCGTTTTCTTTTTGTATTCATTTTTGTCTTCTCATCTCAAAACTCTAAACTCAAAGCTCAAAACTCAAAATAGTGAGAGTGTCATGCTACGCTCCTGGTTGAAATTCTGTTCCCAATACTTGATGCTTAATGGTTCCATCTCATGTACAATGTAGAGATACCTACTACAAGTAGCAGCAAAGAAAAACACAAAGTCAAAAGTAGATACTAGATACTAGACACAATTGACCACCAACGTCATAAGTCATAACAAGAGAATACCTTGTAAATCAGCCGGAGCTTAACAATCACCACAACACCAACAATAGCACCCGCACTAACAAAATGATGAAATGTCGAAATGATCTAGGACTTTTTTTGTTCAAAATCTAGAACAGCAGCCGAGCAGTCTAACAAATAGGCAAGAAGAATGAAAAAGAACAGGAAAAGCAATCCCATGCTCAATAGATAATATTAAATTATTCTGAAACTCAAATAAAATTTTCTATAATATGTAGGAGAACCAATAATAGCAAAATACTGATTTTGAAACTAAAACCTAAAACCTTAAAATTTTAATCCTGGAAACTAATGTACAGTAGGAGGAATCAAATGTCTATGACCATATTATGCATTTTACATTTTGTACACAAACTTTTCAAAATGTTATTTCCTAGCTGAAGCCTGAAGCCTGATCTTTTCCTTCTATCCTACTAAGCCGAAACTACATATTTTTTATTTAACGAATATGAAACATGAAGTACATAATATACATAAATATTATTCAAAATAGTAAAACGTAAGATTCATTACAGATACTTTTATTACTCTTTACATTTTATATTGTATGTAAAATTGTAACAAGTCACAAAAAATAGAGCAACAACAAGGGTAGATTAGATTATAAAAAATATAATACTAGCAACAATATTATATTAGATGGTGCTTATTAAATAGTAAAATTGAAAATAACACGTACCTATATAATTATTTACGTTTTTTTCTAAATTTACCCTTGTTTTCACCATTTGCATCTCCTTTATTCATCTGACCTAGTGTTTTAAATATTTTCTTACGAAGTTCCTTCTGTCGATGAGTTTGTCTCTCTTCAACTTTCTTAATTTCCTTAGCTCGTTCTGCGGTCTTCTTTGTTTTTTCCACCTTCTCTCTTGCTTCCTTCTCTGCAAGGCGATCTCGCATCGCTTTCAACGTCAATGATAACTGTAAAAGACAACGAAACAAACAAATGAGTACTTTTGTTTACAAGTTTTTAATAAAAATAGATAATATATGGGGTTTTTTTCACTTGGACAATTCCATTTCACAACAGTCAACAACATAAAATAATTATTCAAAACTCAGCACTCAAAAAGTCAAGAAATATCTCACCTGTCTTTCATGTGGTTCTTTAATCACAGCAATCCGTTTCTCTTCCTTCATTTTGGCTTGTACTTTGGGTCTATCTTTATAAGGTAATTTTTCTTTGAGGCTTTTAGGGATTTTAAGGTTAGAAAATGTTTTTTCAGTTCGAACAATAGGTGTGTATAAATTATCTGGATTAGGTTCAACGTGAATATTGCGTTCCCGTTTTAAAAGACCAAGTGTTTTAACAAGTCGAGGTTGTGGAGCGATGAGACTTGGAAGATTCATGTAAAATTGAGGTACGTCAACTTTAGCCCAAGTTCGACAAAATACAATATCTAGAGAAGATAAATATAAAATATAAAATTGTTAAAAACACGAAACACACAATAAATATACAAGATTACAGGTTAAGTCATATTATGACAATTTCTGAATTATTTTAAAAGTTTAATAAAAAATAATGTAACATCTCAATTAAAACTTACCACTAGGTAAAATTTTGTCTTCAAAAGTAGCTCGGAAAGCACCAGGAGGAGCTCTAATTGGTCTTTTAATTACACCACGAACTCCAGATACAGTTTTAATTTTAGCTCCAATAAATTTGGCTACTTCTAATTGTGAAGAGAACATTCCTTCAAGAAAAGCAGATTTTTTAAAGATTTTTGATGGATGACCGACCAACTTGAGTTTTTTTACTAGTTCTGAACTTTTGTCCATATCAAGGATAGTGCCAGTGAGGACGATACGGAAACCATCAAAATCTGGAGGAGCAATTCCCAAAATTCCAGTGCCTTGAGGAGTCATTGGACCATAGTAATTAGCGATACAATGTAAATGTTCTGGTGTGTATTTAATTAACCTAGAAAGAAAGAAAATTACAACAGTTTAAAAATATGAATTTGAATACAATAATAATTATATAATTCTGTTGTTTTCAAGTTTTAATCATTCATTATTCATTTAGTTAAAAAGTATAGAATAAAAGTAAAAGTACAACATACCTATTTCTCATATTGTGATCCTGAGTTGAATACAGTGAGAGGGTTTGGAAGCGACGCCAACCCACAGATAAAATAATTGGATCTCGAGTCTTGAGGATTTTTGGATGCCATCGATGTTTTTTAACTCGAGCTTGGACAAGTGCAAGAGTCTCTTGATTAGGTGTATCTAATGAGCCAATAATGAGTGGAGACATTCGTTGAGCATCAAAATTCATCACAAATTCACACGGAACTTTACTCAACTCAACTCTGACGTAAGTTCCAGGAGCGAGTCCTTGTAATTCTTCTAGTAAATTTGGATCATCAATATTTTCAAAGAAAGTACGATTGATCTATTTAAAAAATAAAGACAACATAATATGTTTAATATAAATCATCATCACAAAAAATCAATGAAATAAACAGAATATTATTTTCTTCTTCTTTTTTTAAAAGACACTCATTTTGTAATTTTTTAAAAACCACATCACACATATTTTTACATACTTTTGTTTGTTCTTCTACTTGACTTTTCCAGTCCTTGAGAAAATTTTTATTTCCACCGTCATCATATTCCATATCAAATTTTTCTTTTAATTTCTTTTTCATTGCTTCTCTTTTCTCCACGGATACTTCCGCTTTCTCACCGCCTTCTCCTTCTGCTCCCGCTTCTTTATCAGCTTCAGAAGATGATTTAGTTCCTATTTTCTTCTTTTCATCATCATCACCACCATCTTCAACATCCATTTCTTCAAAATCTCCATATGCATCTTCTTCACCACCATCCTCACCAAAACCAAATGGGTCATCGTCATCATCTCCATCTGCATCTAATAAATTCTTGGCTGTTTCTGCATAATCTCCACCCACAAACAAATCTTTCAAATCCTCCTCTTCCATCTCATCAACATTATCTTCATCATTTTGACTTGATTCAAAACAATTGGTGAGATCAAAATCTGCTCGTGATGTCACATTCATAAAATCGGCTGTATCATCATAAATCATTTTTTGCATGGATCTATTTTTAAAACGAGAATAAAAAGCATCAGCAGCATCTGCTACTCGTCTTCCTTTGGATTTCTCAATTTTACCGGGAAGAGAATCTTGAAATTGTGAATTTATATTATTATCATCATCTTCATTTTCATAATCTTCATCATCAGAGCCCCCTTCACTATCTGTCTCTTCAAAATTAAGATTTTCTTCATCTTCATTCTCAGAATCTTCCTCATCATCATCATCATCATCGCCTTCCTCTTTACCATTTTCATTATTTTCTGTACCATGTGCTGGTCTTCTTTTTCTAGTTAAATTTGATTGTTCTTCACCATTTTCTAAATCTGCTTCTAGTTGTGCATCTGGATTTGATTCCAAATCCTTGGCAGTAATATTTTCAGAGGTACTAAATAATTGAATGGTAGCAGATTCCATTTTTTCATTTAAAGTTGATTTTAAATCCTGAAGTTCACCAATAAATGGTACTTTTGATCTTTCTGATTGTATATCATTATTTTGAAAATTTTTATGATGACTATGACTTCCTCCTAAATCAATATAGACAGCATCCCGATCATATACAATTCCACCAACACCCGAAAAAGGTGCATAGATAAGTCTCTCCTTTTCATTCAGAGAACGTCGAAGTACTCGTTCTTTCATAGGTAGTGGACAAGGGTCACTTAAAGAAGTTACAGTATCTGGCTGGAAATCCCCAAGGCCTGTATTATAATGCATTTTTAAAATTTAAGATAATATTATAAACTTTGCCATTTTTACTTTCACAAAAAAGCTATACACAGAACTTTAATTATTTATAAAAATAAAATGAATCAATATAGAAATATTATAATCTTTACCTGGAATATGTACGGACACTCTGGGTTTTAAAAATGTTCCATGTACATAACCATAAAGACTGACAACTCGATCCACTTTAGGATTTACTCTCATTGACTCTGGTGAAGTTAAATCTTCCATTCGATCTGCTACTAAATAAGCATGTTCTGTTCTCCAAATAGTTGGTCGGAATTTCATAACAGCAATAAAACGAGCTAAATTTTGTATTTCATTCTTCGGATAAGATTTAGTCATTGGATGATAACCAGAAAGATAAAATAATTTTGAACCAGCATATACTTCAGTCCAAAAACGATGTTTAAGCTTCTTTTTTGTAATTTTGAGTGTCTTTTTATTTTTTATTAAATCTAAATGTGTTAGAACACCCATAATTTGTGGAAATCCATGAACCTATTATAAAATGTGATTTAAATAATATAATCATGTTTTAATTAGTATTTTTTGTATGTGGTATTAGGTATTTCTATTTTCAATATCATTCACGATCCACGAGTACATAAGTAATTCATAATATTATTTTACTTTATTATAAATCATAACTCAAACTCATAATAATATTAATGAATAAGAATAATAATAATTATTATCATTCGTAAATACCTGACAAATATTAAGAAACTCAAATATTTCCATCTCAAATCCATATGAGGCATCAACAAGGAGTAGAGCCAAATCCGCAATTTTGGCAACGTCAATCATGGAATTTATATCATTATTACATTCAATAAAGGTAAGTCGTCGTTTCTTTCCCGAGACGATAGTAACAGGTCCTTTCACATCAGTCAAAGAGTGTCGCGTATAATTTTTAACAAGATTTTCAAATAATGTAGATTTTCCTACTTTTGGTGGACCAACAATTGCAATTATAAATGGTGGAGGTTCTACAGGTGCTCGATCTACTAGAGGAACTCTGTCTTTCTTCGTCTCGATATCTTGAGCTCGACGGAATCTCCTTTCAGCTTTAATTGCTGAGTTAAATGTAAATGCTTTAGGATTACGGATTTTAGCATCCACATTTTGTTGGGAAGTATTATTGTATTTTGCTTCTTTATCCTTCTTTTTCTCTGCTTTCCGACCGGATTGAGAAGGACGATGAGTTTTTTTCTTAACTGTACTATCGTCACCCTCCATGATTTAGATTATCTAAATAATTTAAATACAATAAACAATTTCGATGTCCAATAATTCACAATAATTCATACATGAATCATGAATAAAAATCAAACAAAATGCTGGATAAAATAAAAGTTTTTGTCAAAAAACAATAACACACAAAATTGTGTATTGTGTACTTACATTGTGTAAGTCAAGACTGTATTTATAAAAGTCTTGAAATTTTTAACTACTGGTACCTTAATTATCAACAACACAATTAACACACCAAGTTCAACTCATGTTTTAACACAATACAAACTGTAATTAAAATTAATTACTCAAACTTTAATTCCAAAAAAAATATCTCGGTGTTTTCTGTTTTTGACCACATGGCACATGGCGTCTTAAAATCTGGCACATTTTTCACGGATGTCTAAACTCGATTCCGTTTGATTCCATAAGCAAAAACAAGAATAAAACGTCTGAATGTTTTTCCAATAATTTTTTATTCTAAGTATATGTCTTCAATGTCGAATTTATTCACAATTTAACCATTTATAAAAAAAATACTTATTATAAAAAACATAAAAATTCGGAACATGTAACACAACAATAGAAAAAAGTACATATATAAACAATGCACGCATTTACAAAAATCATAAAAATGATTGCCTATGAATATTATTTTGTTCTGGATTGCCTATCCCGTCGAGCTTGTTTAGAATTATCAACTTCTTCTTCCGGGTAGATAGATCTTCGTACATAACCCTGTTGGACATATTCATCATCACTTGGTCTTGGTGTTCCATATTCTGGTCTAAAAATAATGAAAAATTAGCATTTTTTATCCTAAAATTACATGAATTCTGAATGGTCACAGTAAAGAAAGATTAAATGTCAAATGGTCAAATGTCTTATACCTCGGAGGGCCATATGCAACTGGGATTTCGGTAACAGGGGTACGAGTTGAAGGTCCAGCTAGATTAGCTGATGCTGGGGAATGTGCACGAGGTCCTTGATCTACTGGAGATGAAGTAGTCTTTGTATATCTCTTTGTGTCCTTTTGAGTTTTAGTATTTGCATTTTGTCTTCCTGGAGAGGGTTTAGAAGGCATGGAGAGAAACTGTCAAAATTAAAGTGGATAATATTATTGTACAACATTATATTCTACCGCATGCATCATGTATTTTATGTATTCACTATTTACTATACTTACTCAAGGCTGTTGATCGTAATTGTAATGACAGGGGACATAAATGCATGCGGAAGCTCTCCATTTTTCGCAGGTCTATATAATCTGTGAATGTCTTTGATTCAAGTTTAGGGATTTTCAATCAAAGATGCGTGATTCAATATTCAATGAATCATGATTGCCATTCTCCTCTTCTTGTTGTTGTTCCGACTTCCGACCTAGTCATCACTCCACTCATCATCAGTTTCTTCGGATTTGATTTCAATTGCGGGTTTTTACTGCAATATTTTTCGACTTTTGAATGATATGTTTTATATATATATACGGTACAAAACTAAATGTTCGCAACTTGTCTAGGGTAAATAAATCGCGTACCCTGAGAAACCATGTTAAATTTATTTTCATCCTCGCATGTTTTTGTGTAAATGTGGCCAGGTTTGGATTTTTCACAGGCTCGGCTTGTTTGATGATCCAATTTTAAAATTAAAACGTTTGACGTCTTCTGATTCATAAAAGTATATTTAAGAGTGTATGATTTAGAAAAAGGACATTGATTTACTTTTTTCCTGTGTACAGTTGTAACACGAAACGGTGTGCAAATTTGTAAACGGCGTCCTGAAAAAGCAAACTGCAAAATGTATACTAACTTTTAACATTAATGAGGCTGATTAAACCCAACCGGACATAATATACATTATTTCATGCCCCGTCATTTTCATGTTGGCCATTACAAAAAAAAACAGAAAAAAGGAAACATATAGTTATAACATTAAAATTAAATATTAAATATATATATATATCTAGGGACCATTCACATATTACGTTATCAAAAGGGGGGAGGGGTGGGTTTTTGAGCCTCCTATCTTTACCATTATTAT
>JAQGBH010004347.1:0-17084 GCA_034698265.1 Sminthurinus aureus | reverse complement strand
AAATAATCTGAAAAGGGTACCTATCGATAGAGAATTTTATGCTGATCATCTTTTGTGAATGTATTATGTGTCTAACTTCAGTTGTTTTTGTGTAAAGTGGATTTTAGTGTAAACACACCTATGAAAAATCAAATAAAAATTGTACACGGCGTCAAAGTCCAACAAAAAATTCTGAACTTTGGTGACCTCCAGAGGTCAAAGAGGGCAATCACTTTTAAAGTCAGTTCACAAACAATGTTCCCCATGGTCTAAAGTACATCTGTGCAAAATTTGGGCCAAATCGGACTGCGCGGGAATTTTCCTTTATTTGCGTCCCATGTCCTTTACATGTCTACTTTTTAAGTAGTATTTTAAGTACAAACCTTGTTGTGGATGCTGGGGATGTTGTTGTCCTTGTTGGGGTTGATATTCTGGTACGACGATTGTGGTATTATTCTTTTTATTCCGTCGGAAACAGAGACAGCCGAAAATAATGCAACACACTATTGGAACTCCAATAATAATCACAATAATGATTACAGCCACCACAATGAACAGGGTTTTCCTACAAATAAATTAAGGGGAAAAACCAGCCAATTAAAACACCAAGTGTATTCTTATGTCATTCATAATTCATACTTTTTACTTTGTAATTAACTTTATAATTTTTTCAAAAGAAAACAAAGTGGAAAACTTTACCCAATGCCTAAAATTTCATCAGGGTCAGCTAGTACATAAATAGTAATAGATTCTTCCCATTCTTCCTTAGGGATGATTTCTTTAGGTGTGATTTCCGCATCTACTTCATGTTCTACTGCAGCAATTCCAGAAACTCCATTTTTAAACTCACTACTTTCACTTCCACTCACTTTTACCACGTTGAGAAGGAGAAAACTCAGTCCAATTAGCAAAAGTACGCTATTTTTATTCATTTTCACCGAAAATAAAGTAGTAGTCGAGTTGACTACCCCACACCAATTATAATAAATAATAATTGTACAATAATTATAATTAAATATTAAATTGATTAAAAAATAAAGAAAAATCAATATTTAAATTGTGGACGAGCCTACACCTAAAATGAGTGGCTCAATCTTGATACTATAACTAAAACTATTGTAGAACTCATTAATCTATTTGGTATTTAGTATTTGGTCACACTATAAACTATAAACTATCTGTAAACTATAACGTTTCATATAATATTAATAATAATAGTTGAGCTGGTATATTTTATAGTTATAAATATAAATTACGACAACACTCACTCGTCACGTAAAATGTAAACTTCAAATATTATTTTATACACATGATTTATCATTTATCGTTTATCGTTCCTTTGCTTCTGTTGTGAATTGCAAAATCGTTATAAAAGTTATTAACGTATAATATAAAGTACAGAATATAAAGAATTATAGAGAGTAGAGGACAGAGGACACAGCGCTATTAATCAGAAATCAGAAATCAGGTGTATTACACATATTAATCTATGTACAATGTACATATTTATACATGTACAACATACACTGTGAACTGTACAGTTACATACACAAAAGTAGAAAAGAAGGTACAGTTATTGCACTCCTATATTGAAAATAGAAAATAGTGTTGACTACTGATCCGTAATTATCTACATATTTATGTACAATGTACAACATACACTATTATTATGAAATTTCTCTCCCGTTCCTCTCTTGTCTCTGTTATTTTATCTTTGTCTTCCTCTGATTCATAGGTAATTTTTTCATGCATGTACATTGTACTATGTACGGGATACTCATTGCAAAATTTTAGCACGTACATAAGTCTTTAGTGATGAATGACGATTGAGGATTGGCGACAAGTGAAATAGCGAAAACATGCCTCAAAACTCGTGCAAATATTAATGGATATTTTCAATAATTCTATGATCCAAAATCTAATCTTGTTTGTACATGTGTAGTATCTATGTAGTATGTACGAAACAGATATAATGTACGAGGTACGAATGTATGAAAATAAGGGAGGCTTAAACTGTCAATGTCCAATGTTCAATGAAAATGCTCTATACTCTATACATTTCGGGATCTACGTTTAAAACATCATAGAGTATCCGATCAGTGCCCAGTGCCCACTCCAGAGTATCTTGTACATTGTACATATTTTAAAAGATAAGATAAGCTTTATCGAGAATCCAGAATCAAAACGATCAAAATGGATGATTTTATTCCTACTTTTATCCCTCGATGCTTTGTATTATTTGCAGGTAGATACTTAGTAGATAGCACTTTGCGGTAATATACAAGAATATATTGCATAAAGTGCACAGTTTTTTTAATAGAGAATAGAGTTGTGACATCAGAACTCGTAATTTGTAATATTTTTATCATAAAAAATATGTATGATTTGTTTCCAAATATTTTCACTATAAGTTTATTGATTTGAATTTGTGTCAAAACTCAAACCTCAAAACCTTGAATTTTGCAAATAACAAAGCATTTTCAACTTTTTCCTAAAAATATAATTCGCACATGAATACACAACACCTAATAATTATAATTAACAATTAATTATGGTTAGTAATAATCTGTGAAATCTTTTGGTCCAATATTATGTTATCTAATACATATATTATACAATATGGATTATAAAGCATGGTGTATTGTCTCTAAAACAGTACGTAATAAGAAGTCAACGCTCCCGGTTTTCAACATGTTTCAGAACCTTTGTAGTTTGTAGTGTGTAAGTATGAAGAAATAGCAGTTAAACTTAAACCTACAAATATATTTGCATTTTGCATAGTAGAATAAATAAAAAACAAAATTTGGCTGGTAGGCATATTTTCATTGTCAAGTTCAGCGTGATTTATAATTTTCATTGAAAATTGACAAGAATGTAACAAGTAACAAGAATGATAATGATAATATCATAATGTTATCGTTCATTATTTTATTATGAATTACTTTGAACAAGTATTCAATTAATTTGCAATTAGTCACATTATGGTATGATGTTCTCAAGTCTCATGTTTCATGCAGTTCTTCTTTTCTCTTCTACGTCAATCAATTCAAATTCAAATACACATAGTCAATTTTGTGTCTACGTACTGCATACTGCATACTACATTACTACATACACAAAAAACACTAGATAGAACTTCCGTAAAACAAGAGGAAGAGAACGCGTAGATCATGATTTGTGAGTCATGAGTCATTAGGAAATGACGTACAACTGCAAATACATCATGCAGAATCCTTCCCTTCTTCGCATTTCTCATTGCTCATTACTGTCAATTGTCAACGCTCAACACTCAACGCCAATAACTAACACACGAAACAGGACACACTTCATTAATTTTTCACCAATATTGAATGTATTACATATTCACTTAGTGATTATTAATGTCTCATTTTTCATTAAAGTAAATGCTTTGCACACTGTACACTGTACACTGTACATTGTGCATGAAATAGTATATCAATATCTTCTCCTTATCATTAGCATCTTATGCTTCTAAGGCTAGCTCTTCTAAGAATTTCCGTTTTCTGATTTCTTATATACGCAACTTTGGCCTCCAGGACTTTTTTCTCTTCCTTTTAATCCATAATGTATTTTAGTTTTCTAGTTATTTTTTATACTCGTTGTGTCATATCTCGTAATTCATAATATATTACATTCTATTTTCACTTTTCACGGTGACGGTGCGCGGTAGGCTGTAGGCAAAAAGAGCGGCTAAAAAATTGCGTTTAGAAAAGGTAATCTAAATATTTATATTTGATCTTCATTAGTGGTTTGTGGTTTGATACTTGACTCGTTACTTGACGGTACTCGAGAATTCCGAGTTGGAAGCATTTACATGTTTTTTCTGAGGATTCAAAGACACAATATAATATGAGCAACAAGTACCTACAACCTAAATGCATTCGAGATACGAGATGTACATATTTCGTGCAACATGATCGTGATGACACACACGTCAAATGAGAAAAACGACACACGTAAGTAATATTCAATATTACACAACATGTTGAAACTCTTAAACCATGTTTACTTTACAATTAGTCCAAGTCTTCGTTTTCTGCCTCATCACAAATTACAAATTATGAATTACGACTAGACTTGAGATTCTAGATTCTAGATTCTAGACTCTAGACTCGAAACTCAAAAGAAAAAACCATTGAACATTTAATCATTCCATTCTTTTTACTTTATACTTTATACAGTTCAAAGTTTATAACATTTCTCTTTTCATAAGTCTTTCACTAATCAAACATTGTATGTACAACGTGCAATGCACAAAATAGACGCACAAGTATTGAGACTGTCCCACAAAACACAAATATCATACAAAAGATAGATAAAGATAATATGAAGAAAAGGGCAAGATTATTATTTGCATTGATATGACATATGACATATTTCAAACATAAACATGATACGTACAAAAATACAGACTACAAACTAGAGACTAGAGACAGCCAATTTTGTCAATTGGAAATTGTACATGATGAATGAAGAATGAAGAAGGAAGACGGATGGGTGTTGTGTTGACTCTCAACGCTCAATTTTCGACTCTCGCTGTGTCGATTGTGGATGTTCGTTTTTCCAGTAATAAACTCCTCGTTTAGTATTTAATAAAATGAGATTATCAACTACCACGAATGACTCTTTGCGTTTTATGTCGTGTTTCATCATATCTTGTGATGTCTCAAATTTCCATGTCTATGTCCATTTCCACTGTAGATTGTAGCATCTTTTATCTGTTATCTTTTTATTGCCTCCAGTTTCACGTTCCACTTCTTTTCTAT
Organism: Sminthurinus aureus; assembly: GCA_034698265.1. Classification (NCBI taxonomy): domain Eukaryota; kingdom Metazoa; phylum Arthropoda; class Collembola; order Symphypleona; family Katiannidae; genus Sminthurinus; species Sminthurinus aureus. The sequence continues at coordinate 12,318 of JAQGBH010004347.1, read as the reverse complement.
TTTTCATGTTCCATGTTCCATTGTCCACATTATTCAAGAACCATGTGTAACATTAGCACAGTAATAATAATTTGTTTTTAGTGCTTGATGATTCTATCTTCTATTTCTCAATAATGTCTTAACGATGGGTCAAATGGCGTGGGAGAACAGAAATAGAAATAGTAATGTAATAGTTGATAGCTAATAGTTCATAGTTCATACATGACATAAAATGTCGTGTAGTTTGACATAAAACAAGCTTAGAAGATGTAAAGTATGGAATATGGAAATACGTAATATGAACTCAACAGAGTTTTGATTAGATAGTATTAAAAGTAGTGCATATTCTTCTAATTTGACGCATCACATCATTACATTTTACATGAGTGTTGCACACTGTACATTGTACAGATTAAACATAATATGGGACACATTATATCTCGTGCAACTCTCCTAGTATTTTTGAGAAGATACTTGATATCATGTTTTTCAATGTTGTATTTTTATTGTAATTTATCAGTAGAGTATCAGTAATCAGTAGAAGAGAGAAAAACGTCATAAAGTCGTTGGAGCATGAAGCTTGAGTGTAGAGTTTGGAGTTTAGAGTTGTATTGAAATTGCATGTGTGTGTTTTGAGTTTTGAGAATACTCAATATATTCCAAGTTCCATTTCATATTTCATGTGTGTAAAAATAGGACAAAATTCTAAATTCTAAATATCATGTGCCACATTTTAAACATTAGACACACATACTAAATATTAGATACTAGATACTAGATACTAGGTATGCAAGGAATATGAACGTATATTCCTATAAAAATCAAATGAAAATATGAAATATGTGCATACGTGCTTTTTCCCGTTGTCGTTCCTCTCATCATGAATAACTGAACGTGTATTGTGTATTGCGTATCGGTATCTTTTTGAGCCACATGTTGAATGCTAAATACTAAATATTAAATAATGTGTTTAATATGTGCCCATTTTAATTTTCTGTCACTTCTCCCTTCTCACAGTGTTTCACCTTTGAGCTTTGAGCCGTCTCATTTCACGATCGAGTTCCATTTACGAACGGCCAAAAACTAGCAGAGAGAGAGAGAAAGAGAGAGTTTGTCTGCTTTTACTCATTATCAAAAGGAGTAGAAGAAGAAGAAGATCAAGAAGTAGTTGAGATGGGCACATTGTGCGCTTTCTACTATTAATATCAATGCTTTTAGCCTGTACAATCTACAACTACTGTAGACTGTACACTGTACACACGCCGAAGGCTGCAGACAAAGACTTGAGACTTGAGCCTTGACGGACGTCTTCATTTCAATTTCAACTTCTTTTACTCCCGTTTGCTCTCCGCTCATTCCAAGTCAATTGTACTCAGTAGTTATTCTTGGTTTCTCTCCCTTGTATATAAACCCATTTACACATAAAAATACTTATACTTTTTACTCTTCCTCAATTAAATCAGTTTAGTTTAGAACGGAATGGAAATTTTATAATAAACTGGTGTTTTAGTGGGCGTTTATAGTTTATATCAACGTTAAACGAGAGACAGCGGACATGAAAAAGTGAGCAAGATAAAAAGGATGCGTCAAAAAACAACATTACGTTCAGTGTTCAGTGTGTAGTGTAGTGCAGTTTCAAGTGTGAAAAGATGAATTGTGATCTCATACCGCATACTCAGTAAATAATGATTATTACTATTACTGTTTATTGTTTATCATTCATCGATTCTTGAAGTTGGATTTTCCACGAGTTTAAGTTTTAGTCAGTGCACATTGTACAGTGTAAAAGATTGTGAAAACTTTGGATCTTGGGAAATTTATTACAAGGTGAGTCCATTTAATATTACTTTTGGTAGATATAAAAAATAAAAAATTAGGAGCAATTGGATAATTTTTACGTAAAAACACTGTGAGATGTGAGACGTGAGACTGTATTATTTTGGTTTCTATATGCAAATGTACCATGTACCATGCACCTAGAGAAAAAATTCATTGTGGTTGTCCAGGGTTTAATTGTTTAATGTTTCAAAAAATACAATTAAACTTTTACATTTCAAATTCTAACTTTTCAACAATTTCTTATACGAATTTTGCTCTTTTCTATTTTGCTATTTGCTATTTGCTATACATTTTTATCATTTTATTTGTCTATTTGTGAGTCGTATGTCGTGTGTCGTGTTGTGAGTAAATTATTTTACGTCTAGAGTTCAGTGTGGTGTGTAATCACTGTAATCTGTAATTTCTTCGCGTTTCACGTGCGCTTTCTGTGTTTTGTGTTGTCATAAAATTGATCTTCTGCATTCTTCGAGTTTGTTGTTCTTTTTTTATTTTGATGCCTGTGAAACTTTAAAAAGTGACATAACCCGTTAGATCCTTCATTTCATCAGTGAACATGTAGTCCCTTTAAGTTTTCCCCTTTGCTAATCCCTTGACCCTTGACAAATTAAACCCGTCTAAACCACGACTAAAAATGTCAGGAACAAACACGGTACAATGTCATCCCACTTTCTGCAACATCTTCTTCCAGCACAAGGAGTTTATGAACATTGAGAATTTCTACGCCCTGAAAAAATTGGAATGGCAAGCAAACCGAGAACATGAAAGTGCTATAAAAATCCAATCCGTCTTTCGAGGATGGCTTATCCGAAAAAACCTCAATCTGTTGAATGAAGCAGCCATTAAAATCCAATCTCTCATCCGTGGCTTCCTCGCACGTCGTCGAGTAGCTAAACTTCGGGAAGAATTAGAGAGACAAAGACAAGAGAGGTTGAAGAATGAAGCCGCTACAATTATTCAAAAATATTGGCGTGGCTACTACTCCCGTAAAAACTGTTTTGACTACTACAAGTACAAGCGTATTCAAGCCAAAAATGCGGAATTCACCCGAGGAGTATATGCTCTAAATCAGTTGGAATCACTCGCCACTTTGTCAACAACCTCAATTCGATCCACGGATGACCTGGACACTCTTTTAAATAAACTGTTGATGCAGGGAGATGACCTCAGTGCCCTACTCAAACTCAGCCCTTCACGAATCTGTGCTCTTCAAGACTACATTGACCAGGTGAATGAGGACTTGATAAGAAAGGGCGGGAAATTACCTCGAAAACATGTGAAACTCGCTGAGAAATTAAAGGATGAATGTAAAAAATCTTGTTATAAAAAAGATTCACTCGATCAACTTTTCCCAGAATTTCCTGAAATGGACGGCATCATCAGACCAGACAAGGAAAAGGTCATTATTTTAATAACAAGTAATTTAAACATTTTCAAGAAAACATTTTTTTCTCTTCAAATTACAAATTGTACATTCAAACTTGAAAATGATAAATGATAAATAATAATAAATAATAATATAATAATGTTATGATGATAATCAGTAATTAATCATAATCATGCTCGAAAAAATACTGAAAAAAACAATAATAATATTAGGCTGCAAAATTAAAAGCGGCTATGCGGAAACTGCGGGATGCGATTGAGGCTGGACATGCCAATAAAATGGCAAAACAGCACTATCTTCTGAGGACACATCAACAACCCGGAGTGCTCAGTGATATTTGTTCTCATGAACTTACTCCCGCTGAGAAGAAACTCAAGGCAGTTAAATTCTGGAAGGGGAAACCCACACTCCAGGAAAAAAAGAAAGCACAAGAAGAGAAAGCCGAATATTTGAAGAGTTATGAAAAACTTCGACACATGTCCAGAGTCATAAGAAAAGTATCCAAAAATGATATTGAACAAGAAGAACAGCTTGAAGAGAAATATAAAAATGAAAACCAAAAGTATTTTCAGGAAGAATAAGAGAAAAATTATGATTTTTTAGATTTTAATAAAAATGTTCTATTTTTCCATATACTTTTAACTTTCATTTTATGTCCCATGTCTTTTGCTTTATGCTTTATTATTTAGTGTTGGGTTTGGATTTTGGATTTTGCATTTTCAGTTCCATTTAAGAAAAATGTACTTTTGACAGCATTTATTTTTTATTTTTAGAAACACTTTGATAATTTTATGATATTTTTGCCTAGTTCTAAAATTTGCATTTTAAATTTCTAAGGTCTTTTTAAAGGCCTCTGAAAATTTAAGTAAACCACAAAATATCACAGTTTATGAAGAAAAAGTGCATAAAAACAAACTTGAAAAATGCAAGCCCAACTTCTGCATGTGCTCAACGCTCCATGATAAATATTCGTGTGCAGTGTTCAGTGTTTAGTCTTTAAAAACCAATAAAAATCGGAACAATTTACATTTTGCTATCTGTTCTTCATAAAAGTGAGAAAAGTAGAAAGTCGAGAGCTCGTAAAAGTCCGAGAGAAATAAAAAATAAAGAGGAGAATTTGAGAGCAAACAATGACAGTATTCAATGTTAAATGTTAAATGTGTTTAAGGTCTGGAGTTTGGAGTTTGGAAATCAAACCAAAATCAAGATGTACAAATTACAAACAGTACCACACACACGCAAATGCATAAATACTTGTATTTGCATTGCTGTTTTTCCTCTGTTTCCTGTTTCACTACTTGCAAATTTATGGCACATGGAACATTGAAAAAGGAAAATTCTGCAAGTAAAAATATAATACAGTATACAGTATTTGAGATTTGAGAGCTTATATCTTATTTTTTATAGATTTTTTATTAAAAAAATATCAAGTTCCATTCCCGTGAAAATAAAGGGTCAACAAAAAACACGGAACATGAAAAGAAAATGTGCAATTTCTCATTAGAGAGTTTATCGCTCGAATTCTATACGATATGGAGCTCTCTGTAAAGCCGGAACAAGGAGAAAACGGAAAATCAACAGTTGTGATTTGTGATATTGGTTTGGTTTTTGGTTCGAGTTTATTGCACTGTTTGTAGTGTGTGCTGTACTGTCTTTGTTTTGTCTTTTTAGTGTTGGCTATTGGTTGTAGGTAATTCTAATTTCCTGCTCATTTGCTTGTCTTCTCAAATGTCAAATGTCACATAGAACATAGTGACAAACCAAACCAAACGGCGAAGCTCAATAAATACACAAATCCACTTTAATCATGTAATCATCTTCTTGTTGACTCTACGATTTGTGCAATTATTGGGTGTCGGGAGTATAATTGGGAATACAATCATCATGTATAATATTACTGTGTAACAAGTAAAAAGTAGGCACACTTGTGTAAATTATTATCAATATCAACAGTAAAACAAACATTTGGCCTTTGTCTTGCTTCCTTCTTCTTGTTCCGTGTGTAAATTAATATTACACAGACAAATTTACACACAAAATACATCATAATCTTTATGTACGCTACTTTTTGTTTCAATGTTCAATACGGTGTTTTCTTCTTTTTTTAGTGTGACGTTTGAGTGTCGGAAGTGAAAGAAACAGAAAACCAAGCAAATGACCTATCCTGACTATTGAAGCATCGTGTATCTTGTATCCCACCAAATCAAATTAAATACGAATTGTTCGGTGAGTGCAGTGTGGCGTGTGTCATGAAAGTATAAATCATAATTTTTTTCCAATATTTAGTACATCGGTGATCGGCGAATAATAAATAATAATAATAAAATTATCATTATTAAATTGTATTTGTCGCTGTCTTTGAAATCGACTCGAGTTTTTATTTCTACCTCGTGTAAAAACAAACAATGTAGTGAGATAATACTAGTGACAGTCGCAATCTCTAATGTCTAATATCTACTTGAATTGGTGCAATGAGTATTATTATCAGCAGTACTAGTAAAAAATATGCCTCGTTCTCGTTTTCGCTCTCATGTCCATCACCGTGTGTGTAAAGTGTAATGTGTGATGTGTAAGAGTGGACTTTGAATAATAAATACAGTATACACGATACAAGAACAGTGGAAATAAAATGGGGAGAAAAAAGTGCCAATGAATTGTTTGTGATTTGTGACTGATTTAATTCTTATAACTGTTTCAAAATGGATGAACATCAGAAAGAAGAAAAGCCAAAAACTAATTATTATAATAATAAAGACTATTAAAACTTAAGAAACATCACCACTAGTGAAAATGAGGAATCAAAACTTAAATCCCTATTTTACCTTTATTCTCATCAACTTTTATTTCTCGTTTATAAGTGTAAATGCAAATATTCCTGTGGAAAAAACTAATCTGAATCTATGTTGTCCAATCCAAAGGACGGATCGACCATTGATTGAGACTTTGGATTGTGGACAAGAATCCTTTGTTGAAGGAACGGAGGAATTAAGTTTTCCGTGGCGGCTTCCACAGCATCTTAGTCCAAATAATGAGACTGTTTTCTACAAGTAAATAATTATATTCAGAGTATATTTTGTGATTTTTTTAAAATCTCATGATTAATAATTAATTGAATAATAATAATTATTATTATTCTCATTCCATTTTATAGGTTAAAGTACAAACGTTTGGCATGTGAGGATGGAGAAAAGATAGAAGTGACAATTCCATCAACTTCCTTTGGCCAAACTGTCAAGCTACTTCGTAATAGTTATTTACAAATTGATAGAAGTTTCTATCATCACAATGAGTTTTGTCTCAAACGGTATTATTAAAATGATAACAATAATAATATTATTAATTATTAAAGCCTAAATAATATAATTTTTGTACAAAATATTCAATATTCAAAATGCAATGGGAAATCCAACAATATTTTTTACACATAAAACTATAATATTGTTGACCTTTTTGTTTTATATTAGATTTGATACAAAGACGATTCATCTAGACGTTTGTCAGCCAAACTGTTTTCCAACTGACAACAAGAAAAACCCGGAGAACTATAAAGAGGGTGAAGAAATTCCAAGGAGTACGACCTGCATCAGGAAATGTTGTCCAGCTGGAGAAAGTTTGGCTTTATCGAATGGGGGAAAATTATCGTGCGTATCCACATCAGTCAATTTCACTCCGAGACTCTTCCACACTAATTATTGGGCATTGAGTAAACCTGAGAGTAAAGCTGTGGATTATCATTTTGTTCGGACAAAACCCATTTGTAAAAATGGGACGGGGATTCAACTTCTTCCTTATGGATTTAAAGAGGCCAAAAAACTCAACTATGACAATTTATGGTAATATAATAGTCAATTATATTGTTAAATCAAATAGCAAATAACATGTGCAATGGAGAATTTTGTGAGTCCTGGATTTTTACATGCTTTTGTAAACAATTATTATTATAATGATTTTTTAGCTTCCGAACGAGAAAAAATGGAAATGTATATTATCAAAATGATTATCGTAATTGGATCACAACTGAAAATTATTGCACTGACAGCCTTGTCAGATTCCAGGATGATTTGTATCAGAATGAGAATACAAAGGAAAAACATCTCATTATGGTGACTTGTAGTCACGCCAGAGATATGGTTCGTATAATTCTAAAATGCTCTTTAATTATTCCAAAAATTCTTACGGTTAATCATTTACAACTTAAAATGAAATAAATATTTAAAAATCCAATTATTAATACTATTTCATGTTTTAATATTTGAATTTACACTTTACTGTCACTGATAGGAAAAAGAACAGGCTGCGAGTGTTAATAGGAAATTATATGGTGGACTCATGATTTCTTCTTCAATTTTCCTCCTCTTGATCTTTGTGGTCTATTTATTATTATGGGAGCAACGATTTCCTCATGGATGGACAACCATCGGCCATTCATCCTCAATGCTCCTCATGTACATATTTTTGGGTACAGCTCATCTCCTCCCAGATATTCAAGGTGAAAAAAAAAATTTAAATGGTTGATGTGGCTGAAGGAGTATAATTTAGTGGAATTCTTGTTGTTAAAGCTATACTTGATACAAAACAAAAAGTAGACACAGTAGTTGTATGTTCAGGTGACAATTATTCAATTATTCAATTATTCAAGGACATGGTGTCATCAGGAGTTTTGGATGTGTGGCCGTTGCTGTTTTAGCACATTTTTTCTTCCTCTCCACCTTTTGTTGGCTAACTCTCATTTCTTTTGATCTTTGGTGGACCTTTCGGTGAGATTTTCCTTATTAATGTTATTTACTTAAATGTAATTTACAACAATAATAATTATTCCAAGATTATCAAACAAAAACAACTATCAGTTTCTATCAATTGCTATAAATTGAAAATATTTTTTCTTTTACCCATGTGTAGTTCACTTGCCCCAAAATCAACAACGATCCGTTCATCAAAATGGGTGCGCCGATTATTCTTCTACACTTTCTTTGGATGGGGTGTTCCGACAATTTGTGTAATTGTCGGCTTGATCTTGGATTCTTTGTACAGGTACCACATCCATGTACAATGTACAATATTATGCAGTACAGTAACAGGCTTTTTACAAATAATGAAAAATTACATATAAAATTCATGTGTATTGTGTATTGTGCATATTGTATTTTATATTGAATTTTATACAGAGAAACAGAATGTAGCAGCGTAGTCCTTCCTGGATATGGACAAATCAGTTGCTATTTGTATCCAAGTTCACTCGGGTATGAATTATGAATGATAAATATTTTGTGAATTAAAACACAGATAAATTTTACATTTTAATTTTGTTCTTTATATTATGACTCTCATTACATTTTTTCGTGAAAGCTGAAACGCTCATTAAAGTTTTTACAAAATTTCAGGCAGTATTTCTACTATCCAGCAGCAGTATTACTTTTTCTAAACTTGATGTTTTTTGGAATTACAATGTGGAAATTATACGAGTATAAAAAAAGCACTCGCATGGCCACATCAAGTTCAAATTTAGACAGCAAAAGACAGCTGTAAGATCTTTTTTATACATATATATGGTATACCATACAAACTACAGAGTACAAACGGTATTCATTTTATATTCAGTATTCAATTCTTCCAAAACTTTACCTCTAATTTTCCTTTGTTTAAATTTCCTAGATTCAAACTGTTCACCAAACTCTTTTTCGTACAAGGACTAACCTGGTAAGATAACTGTGGAACTTTGCGAATTAATGTCAATTAACCTCTAAAATATCCTTAGCACAATATAATCTAAGAAAATATCCAGGATTTAATTGTAATGTGTTACGGTTTTATGCATTGTTATTTTTTATTTTTTAGGGTCTTTGAGGTAATTTCCTGGCTTCATGTTGGTGCTGACGTCCCTTGGTATTGGACGATTTTGGACGTTGTGAATGTTTTCCAAGCCCTTGCAATTTTTCTCATCTACGTTTGTAAACGACAAACGATCCTCGCTCTCCACAAAAAATATCCCTGCCTCCGTCGTAAGTAGATATTTTGAATTTTTGTCCTGCTTCTAATTTCACAATTATTTTAATGAAATATTTAATAGGCATTATATTATGCAACATGTTTTTACTTCATTATTTTGATTTTGATAAAGAATATAATTTTTTTAGCCCTTTTGGACCCATTGATCCGAATATTCAAATGCCGCCAAACTACAATGGACGCGGAGCAGTCGAGTAGTCTAAATGCCTCAGTGAAGACTCATGAGAGGAATAGAAGTGAATTTACAAAATCCATGACCACGAGCACTCATGACACTGAAATAACATAGCATGTTTATTTTATTTTTATTTAAGGTAATTTTGTTTTGCATTTGATTTGTGCATCTATTTATTTTAACAATCTATCATTTTAATCCATATTTTATTTATTTATGATTCACATTCATGATTTTTTTTCTAAGAGATTATTTAGTATTAACGCATTTTTGTATTTTTTTTGTGATAAAACTGTAAACTGTACAAACAACAGCTTCTATTTATATGATATTAAATAACAAATATTATGTATAAATGTAGATAGTTTGTAGTAAATGATATGGACTGTAGAATGTAGAAAAGCTGAGAACTGAGTTAACATTTTAATGATGTAATACGTCTAAAAATAACAATAACAATGACAAGAGCAGTGACAGTAACAGTACTACAGAACAACTAGTAACAAACAGAGCTAAAAGACAGACATTTAAAAGCGTTTCTGTCTTGCTCGCTCATCTCTTCGTCCGGACTCTTCATCCTCATCCTCTTCTTCTTCTTCTCCGGTTTGTTCTTCAGTAGTAGTGATTTTTTCAGTGGTTGGGATTGTGGTTGAAGGAGGGAAAAGGGTTGTTGGAGTTGTGGCATCGGGGTCAATTCCATTGTGTTGCTGAACCCATCTGTCCACTGACCGGTTCGCTTGAGAGTCATTTAATCCAATGGCAGCGGCAAAAAGGTTGACGAGAAGTGGAGTTAGTGCAGGTCGTGTTGTGGCATTATCAGGCGTTTCACTGTCCGTGTCTTCTTCTTGACGAGCCAATTTTACGTCGCGACCAGTAGCCTATAATATAACATGGAACATATTGTAAAGATTTCTATAAAGCGCTGTGAAAATATGTAGTATAAAATATAAAAGTTACTGCTGGTCACTAGATAAAAGAAAGAAGCCATATAACAGTTGTAAATTGAATTGAATGTAATTATACCTGATACATGTAAATTGAAGTGAAGAGAAAACAAGTACAAAGGACAGTGGGAAAATTCATCTTGTAAATTCCTTTAGAAAGAAACAACTCAGCACTCAGTATAGATATTATGTAGATTAAAAAGAATGAGCTTTTTCTTCACTCGCTAGTCTTTTTACTTCAATGAGTCTTGTTACAAAATAGAGCTGCACAAATTCCAAACTCCAATCTAAACTAAACTAGTCTTTTGTGATTTGTGTGCTAATTCTTAGTACTTACAGACAAACTACAGAAATATATGAAATGAACATGAAAAGAATCAGGATGGATGAATAAAATCTGGTCTGATTTTCTTTATTTTTTTGTCCTGCAACCATACACCAGAAGTACTACGTACATACTACATACATTTACCATTTACAACAGACGCAGTTATCGATATTCAGTGTAAAGACGTATGTACTTTAAAGTGTTTAGCTTGATACATTTACATAATACACGAATGATAATGGGGATGCAAATGGGGTTCTTCAACTCGGAAACTAGTATTAATGAGCACAGTTAATTAATCACACATCTTGTATACACATTGCACATTGCACTGGTTATAAATTTACCAAATGTACATAATAGGCGTAGACACTATACCGTCTGGTAATTGGTTTAGCAGCCGATTTTCGATAAAAAAATATGTAACTGTACGTTGTACATGTTCGGCACATGTACAATGTACTGCTTATTGTTTCAGTTACGTGTAAGGGAAAAGGTAAATATGCAAAGTACGACAGGAAGCAGAGAAGTGCTCCAGTCGAAAACTCCCATTATTGGAAGTACAACATGTCCCTGAAAATTTCTGCCGTGGTCAATAAAATTGGCCCCTTTTCGCCGATTTTTTCCCCAACCCCTTTCTATCTATCAATGGCCTCTGACCACTGGTGGTGCCCTGATTAAAAGTCCTGAATCCAATGCTGTCAGCTAATTGCAAAGTTAAACTTGTTTTGCATCATGTTAAAGGGTTGTATACCTTTGTTGATTTTAACAGATGTGATGGTTATTGGAAGACAAATCTTTCAATGCAGAAACTAGATAATGTTTTGGAAGAAAACAAGAATGTTACCTTTAATTATGTGTGTTAATTATTGATATAATATATTAAAACTGAAAATGAAAATTCTGATGTTAATAATTGGATGTTGTAGAATTAACTATATAGGGGATTTGATTGTTAATGATGCTGGTCATTACTGTTGCTTAAGCTTCTATGTCTTCGTTTTCCCATGCTGGTTGATCCGTGGTGGCTGTGGTTGTCGTTGACCACATCGAGCAATTTACTTGCTTTCAAAATTACAGTTACATGGAATTTTCAAGTAATGTAATTTCTTCCATTGAGTCGAATCTTATTAAAGTTGTTGTCTGCTTTGCTCCCGTTTTAGTTTTTGTTGCATTTACTTGTTACTTCTCATTACCTCTTTTATTTTCCATGAGGTTGGAATTTCTTGTATTTTCTTACTTCTTACTTGTGATCGGGACAAAAAGATACAGCAAAACTTTTGCTAGATATTCCACGGCTTCAAAACTAAGACTTGAGTAATACCACGCTCTGCTACCATATTATGAAAATTTAGAGAGTGAGTAGTGATGAGTTTATGTTTAAAATTAAAAGTTAGTTTTTGTTTTTGAAGATGACAAAAACCAAAAGAAGTAAGAATCTTCTGCAATAATCTTGAAGTCTTTCTCTTGCATCCCAAATAGAAGCTGTCTGAACTTGACATAGACAGTTTTGGGACTGGTTCTTCTACTCCATGATCAGCTGTTGGATTCCATGTACGATCTTTTGAATTCCTGTTTTGAAACGTTCTTGGTCCTGCAACAAAGCTGGGAGGTTTTTGGCATTGATTTCCTCAACGTATAACGGATTTTTAGGGTGTTGTGT
>JAQGBH010004346.1:0-17086 GCA_034698265.1 Sminthurinus aureus | reverse complement strand
AATTTTTCTTTCTCAAGTTGTGAATTTTAACTTGTGGGTTTCAGCGAATCAGAGGCCATCGTCTCCAGTTCACGTCAAAACCCCGCCTCAAAATCTTCAGTATAGGGATCTTCGTGGGCCTGATCTCAACACAAAAACTATCTACAACAAGATATTTTTTTGTTTCCTCTCTCATTCAAAAATCTGCAATTGTCATTTTCAATTTGGTTTTGGACATTTTTCTCCATTGTGTAAAGAGTAAATAGTAAATTGAACTGAATACTCGCAAACAGAATCTAATATTTACGCAGTAAAAAGTGAAAAAAATCTCGAGTTGTAAAAACTAATTTAGACTGAACAAAAGGAAAAAAGTTTTAAACGTGTTAAAAATATTTAGTATAGAAATTAGTTCTTCACAATTTTTTTATTTTCAATTTCAAGTTTTGAATTTTGAATAAAAGACTGTAAACAATGTAAGACCACACGTAGAAAAAAATCCTGTTGAATTTCAAGTTTCAACACATCAATTATCAATAAAAAAAACGTGTTCTTTTTAGTTTTTGTTGAACTGCGTTGTAGACAAGTTTTAATTTAAACAGTAAAACTCCGTCTTTACTTTTAGGTTTTGAACATTGAGCATTGAGCATTCAACGTTACGACATTTTTGATTTTCAATCAATTTTTCCCTTTCAATTTTTCATTCTCCGTGCACAACAAAATTTTGTGTATGCGAGTCGTAACAAGTAAAAACAGGACATAATTTTTTAGAAAGTAGTTACAAAAGTAAAAAAACAAGTTGAATTTTAAATGTATTCAAGATTCAAGATAAGCCAAACGTTTCTAGTTCAAATTTCAAATTAAAGGCAACTTTCAAGTTTCGAGCTTCGAGAACCGTCAAAAAGGAAAAAGTTTCTCCTTTTAATTTTACTTTAGAGCATTGAATATTGAACATTGAGCGTTGAGTTGACTTAAAACCAATTCAACTGGCTTACACAATCGGCAGCTGATAGCGGAAAAAATACAAAGGAAAACAAAACAAAGAATGAAAAGAAAAGTCCAGAGACTCCAAACTCCAAACTGGAAACTGGAAACTCGAACCTCGAGCTTCAAGAGGAAAAAAGCAGAGGAATGGAAAAGGAAAAGAAAGCGGAGCTGAGATTTTATAGTTTGATATGAGAAATGAGAAAAGGCAGCGGAATTTCAATGTTTAATCCGTATGCAACCAAAAACGGATTCCGTCTTCCGTCTTTCGTCTTCTGTCTGCTCTTGATTAGATTAGATTAGATTAGCCATTTGCTTCTCTAGACGGATGAACGCTTTCTGTCTGGAAAAACTATATGCTTTTCTTCCTCTTTTTCGTTTTTTTTGCTCCTTTTCTTCAATTCTTCTGTCTGTATGGAGAAAGCCCAATGTTCTTGAGTCAGTTTGAAGAGGGTCAAAAGTCAAAAGAAAAATCTAGTCAATGCCAACGCCAGTCCCAGTGCATTGACCACATCAAAACTCTAAATCCAAACATAAAACAGAAAACAGAGCAGAAAAAAACCACTGCAATTTGTATTCTACATTCTAATGATAAAAATCAAGAGTCAAAAGTCAAAAGAGTTCAGAGTTCCGAGTTTAGAGATCAAAAGCCAAAAATACAACAAGCAAGAGAAAAAAATAGAACAAATTTGATTTTCTCCGAGGTCGTAAACCAAAAGATAAAATAAAAGAAATTGCTAGAGAAATCCCGTCTCATTTTCATTCCCCTCTCTTCATTTCAACTTTCGTTTCACATTGTGAGACATAGTGTAACTGTTATAGCGGGATGTAAAAAATATGCTCAAAAATCATAAGCGGCGTCAAACTCTCTAATTTAAATCCACTTGTAAAATTCATGTATAAAATCTAAAATTCTGTTTCTTTGTCTTTGTTTGTGTATTTACAGCATTTCAACAGGCATTTGTTTTGTTGCATTTGTGATCCGGATGGTCGAACTCGTGGAACTGCTGCTGGAGTCAGCATGTCCAATTCAAACTACAGGATTCCGAATGCAGATCGAGATCGAGAGCGAAATCGAAACGGTCTCGTCAATCACTGTCGACATGCCAACTTGAACTCGGGATCTGCATTTCCGGCAAAAAACCGGAAATGCAATTGGGATTCTCAGTCTTCTCAGTCTCACCATCAACTCTTCTCCATGACGACTCTCAATCCGCACCATCCACATCATAATAATTCGGGGCTTCTTCACAATTCTTCTGCACAGGGAGTTGGAACGGGAATTATTATGACAACTCGTCTGGATGCGGGTTATCCACCGAGTAATCCAATTGTCGGCAGCGCTGTCTCATCTTCCTCAATATCCCAACAACAACAACAACAACAGCAGCGAGGCATGAATTCCAATTCCAACTCAAATTTAAATTCAAACGGGAATTCAAATTCCAATACAGCGAGTCCAACTCATAGAAATTCAAATCCGGTGATGCGAGGTCCCTCTGGACGGATTGAAAATGATCGCCCCTCTTCAACAATCGTCGTGGATCCAGAATTTACAATCACCAGTTTTATACAAAATATTGACAGTCCGTCAATGGAAAGTATTCACTCTTAAATAAATCATAAGTCCATTCGGGGGAAAAACCTCATTTTGTAAGGAAAAAATAGAAAAATGTGCCAACGCCATTTGTCGTAATACGGAATGCGTAGCTTCGGATTCAAATTACAACTCTATTCCTTGGTATTCAAGATTCAAGAGAAATATTTTATTGCTGGCGTCAAAAAGGTCAAATGTGAAACGATGGACATTTGGATAGAAGAGTGCAATTTTTCCTATTATTTCGTCTTTTCTAATAAATTTCAAATCTGCCCTTTGTTCTTAAGTTGGACGCCACCTTAAAATTTTCAGAGCACTGAATCCACATCCAGGCTGGAGATTTTTGGTAAAACATTTCTACAGTCTATAAGTCAAAAAGACAAAACATCAAAGTTTTTCCACACTTTACATTTTGAACTTTGACTAATTCGTACTACGAGTTAAGTTTTACGAATTATGACTAATGAGCATGGGTTTTGTATGTAAATGAAGTATGAATCAAACTTTGAGAGTATTTTTAAACTTTGATGTTTCAATTTTTGAATGCAACTAAAAATCTTGACCTTTTGAGGTTTGCCGTTGATGGTGACTGGTAAATGGTGAATAAAGTTGAAAACAAAATAAGTTATGAGCGTGTGTGTGGTTGGGGTGCAGCTAGTACACAAAGTACAGTTTATATTGGAGAATCCTTGTTTTTCGTCATCCTTTTCGCACCGCGAAGGGCACAAGGACGACGAAAAACAAGGATTCTCCAATATAAACTGTACTTTGTGTACTAGCTGGACCTCAACCACACACACGCTCATAACTTATTTTGTTTTCAACTTTAGTGAAAGAACAATTTAAAGTTGACATGAAGGAAATGAGTGAGAATAAGTGAAATATTTCATGCAATTTTGGATAATACAACTACTTTTACTACAAAATACAAATACAAAACTACTACCTAGTAAAATGATAAATGATACTCTAGTGGTGCTATGTTAAACACATGTGTTATACGTATATAACGTAACCTGTATACTGTATAGTGTATAGTATATAAGTAAGTGGACTAACGTTAATTAATTTTGTAAAATGAGACAACAGAAATGTGTAGAATGTAGAATGTAGAAAACACAAAATGAGTACCTAATGACAAATTTGTAATGATAATGAGAATATTACAAGATATTCAAAGTTAAAGTGTAAGCTCTTATTGTCTTGTCCGATTTCCAATGACTTGATGATTCGATGATATGGTGTCACGGGGGACAGTTAAATATGTTGTTTATCTATCCTTTAACGTTTAGTGTTTACCCGAGGAGAGAGAAAGAATGTAAGTTATAGAATAACCCTTTCAAATTGTAGGTGAAAAGGTAACATTAGACATGTACTATTAGTACTAATTAACCACTAAATGCAAGCACAATATATTGTAGATTTGGCGTAAAAGCAAAGGTTTGATCTTTGATCTTTGATTTACGCGTCTATTGTGTATTATTGAATGTTGTCAAAGTTATAAGTAAATGTTTATATTATGTACATATGTAAATTGCAAATTACACATGAGGTAAAACGCAAGTATTTAAATGTATTGTAAATTGTAGAGCATAAAAATTAATTCTACTAAAGCTACTCTCCTGTGTTCTGTGTGTAATGTAAATTGTAAATAAATATGGGTTAAATAATTAAAAGGGCAAAAGCTCCACAAAAGTGAAACTACTTTGTACTTTGTCGTCTCGTGTATTTCCGTCAAATTTTGTCAAATCTTTGACGTTTTTACTTGAATGTTTTGGTTCCAGTGTGTTTGAATGTAGGGTAAGAAGATATAAAATATTTGTCAATTTTATGCATTTTATCAAGGGAAAATAGATATAGCATGTAAATTGTCAGTGACATGATTAACTGTACAAACTCCAAACTACCTATTACGTAAATTTAAAGATAATTATGATTACCTGCATATTAATATAAAATATTTATATGAAGGTGAATGTGCTTAATGTGTTGTTTATAAAATATTGTGTAAATTATTTACATTTGACATTTGACGTGTTGACAAATCCACCTGTGGATATAGTGTATACTGTATACATGTTTTATTTATCATGTCGATTGTGGATTGTTGATCAGTATTCGATATTCAGTATCCTATGTATAGATTTACCATGTTTACATTTGTAAAAGTCACGGTTTATGTCAGAAGTCACGAGTAAAAAACTAAGAGGGTTATATTAATATTATATTATTATATTAAATGTAAATTATTGATTATTGATTGGATTGTGAATAATGAATTATGGATGAATTGATGATTGATGATTGATGTTTGATGCAAGCATCCAACATTAAATATCAAAAAATATAAATGCACACATTGCGTACCTATGATAAATGATAAATTATATAATAGATGGATTAATTACAAGTTCAAAGTCTTGGGGGAAAACTAATGACACTTTTACTGTTTTAATCCACTGTTCTCTTTTATCTGTTACTTACACTCTGTAGAATTTAGATACATTGTATAATTTTTTCTGTAAAGTATTAAAAAAATTATGTTGTCAAATTTCGACGCCAGTTTTAAAATTAGTGCACCATTATCAATTATTGCAGCCTTCGTTAATCAGTTATACAGTATTATTAGTTTGTTGCACACGACTCATATTATATTATAAGTTATAACCATCGATCAACCCTAGTATAATTACAGCATGTATTTCATTGATGGATATTCATATCAGAGTTTTAAAAAGTAAACTGTCAACTATAACTACAACTGCAAGTTTAATAAATAAAATAAATGTCCAGTGTCCAATCTCCGGTATCCTGTATGTAATACAAAATGTATACGTTTGATTTAACCAAATAAACAACATTTCTTTTCAATTTTATGTCAAATCTCAAAACTCAAATCTCAAAACTCAAAACATTCAACTAAATTGTATTGAGTCCGGCATCAAGTTATTGGTTTTTGTGCACACATTTATTCTGTATATTTTTTATGCCTTTGTATTTTTCATCCAAAACGCTAAATTCTAAATTCATTCAAATTTGTTTAAGGCTCCAGAGCATTTTTTTTGTTTTACTTTTTACAAATCCATTCATTAATTATCAATTTCAATTTTGTATATGTTCAATGGGCGAAGAAAGGGAAACGGAAATGGGTAGAACGTAGGAAGTAGAAAGTAGAAAAACGGCTCATAATTAATAATTAATAATACTAATTGCTGATTGGTCCCTTCTCTCCAAATTTTACATCAGACACATTTCAATGGGAAATTCGAGATTCTACACGGATTGGATGGTAGAAATTAGAGAGATATTTATGGATCAAATCCACAATCGAGAATCAACAGCAGAAAGAAAGAAGGAAAGAAAATGTATTTAAAGCCTCTTGACTCTTGAGAATCTCTCAATTCTCTATCCACAATTGTGGATTGAGATCTGAACACTGGGACTGAAAACCAGCAACCGGCAACTCACAACTGAACTGACGAGAGCGGATAAAACGATAAAAGAATAATCCTCTTCAAACTTCACACCGACATTCTCCATTCTATTTTCCACCGTCGACTCTTGATTCTTGATTCTTGATTCACTACTCGATACTCGATACTCGAGCACCCACGATCGAGGATCCAAGATTGAGAATAGAGGATACAACCTCACGTTTTATTAGGTGAAAGAATGAATTGAGGAAATCCTCGTGGAGTCAGCGTCAGCGTCAGAGTCGGATTTAGATTTAGATTCAGACAGATTGTGGAGAAATTCCACAGCAGGGCCATGACAAAACATACTGTACAATGTACAATGTAAAATGTACATTGTGTAGTGGGAAGTAGAGAGGGAAGGAGAATCGGGAAGTAGTCAATTGAGCTGAGAGCTTAAAGATCAAAAGCCTCAAGCCACTAACGACACTACACTTGACTACACTCCACGCACTATACACCAGACAAGAGAAGAGATTGAGTGGGAGAAAGTGTTATAAAAGCCACAACTCTTCCCCATTTCCCACTTTCCACTTTTCACTATTTATATTTTACACGGTATAAAACCGCGGGTAATAAAACTTCATGTCAATAGAACCGAGTGGAATGGAAGAGCGTGAGAGCTGGAACTGGAACTGAATCTGAAGAGAATTGAAGCTTGTTGAATGGACCGGACCATCTTAATCTTTTTCCATCACCCTCATTGCCTTCCGCCTCTTTCACCCTCACGCCTCATGCCGCACGCCTACAGCATCAAATACCAAATATCAAAGATCAAAGATCAACCGCCGTCAAGAATCAAGACTCAAGGATCAAAACGGCAGCTCCGGTAATCAATCAAAATCAAAATCAACTTTCAGCAAAAACCACTGGATTCTGGACGAAACCTTGATACAAAATCACTTTCATTCTTCATTTTTGACATTATTTTCCATCCATCTCCTTTCTAGATTCCAGATTCTAGATTCTAGATTCTAGTTTATTATTTATTATTTACAGCACTTGATCTTTATTTTGACCGTCGGCTTCTCCATTCTCCACTCTTGATTCTTGATTCTTGATGCTTCATTCATTCATCATTCTTCATTTTACATGTTCCGGTTTCCTGTTTCTGGTTTCTGGTGGCTGATCTCGGTGCTGATCAATTTCATTACATTTTTTACTCATGATTTTGCTGATATTGATATTGATGATTACAAGCCGAGTTCCACTTCCAGTGGCCGAATTTTTCTACTTATCAACTCATGACACTTGATGACTTGACGCTTGATAAAACAGAAATTTCATTGACGCGTATTGATTTTTGATTTTTTACTATTGATTTTTTGGCATTACATAAGTTGGACGCTGGACTTTTTCTGTGTAAAAAAATGAGAGAATTCTTATTTCCGGTTGTCTTACCCCACACAGAGAAAAGTTGAGAAAACGAGGATTTTTTTGGAGGTTAAAAGGTTCAAGGCTTTTTAGTTTACTTGATGTATTTATAATTTAGAATTCAGAATTGTTCGTTGTTCCTGCTAAATTTTATATTAGATGTTTGATGTTTGACATGTGACATGAAACATGAATGCAACACGTGAAATTCTGGCACCTAGAATCCAGAATCTAGAATCTAAAATCTAGGAAATCAGAGTAATTTCAAACTTCAAACAATCGACAATCGACAGTGTTCCAGTTTCTAGTTTCCTGTGCGAGGTGCGAAACAAAGGAAAACAGAAGAGGAGAAAAATTAAATGAAAAATGAACCATTGTCAATTGTGAATTGTCAAGGTGCGGAAAAGTCTAAAGTCTAAAAATATCCACTTCAGTGAAAAATGAGAACAAGTGAAAAGTGAAATGAGAGAAGAACAAACGACGTTTTCCCTCATGGACCATTCGATATTTGATATTACGAATTATGAATTATGAATCACAAAAAAGGAAAGGAAAAACCTTACATTTAGAAATTCGAAACATGGTTATGACAGGAGAATAAAAAATCAAGAACCAAGATCAAAGAACATCATGTTGTAGTTGTGTATGTGACAACTGAAAAACTATTGACTGTTCACTGTTCACAGAACAAAGGACAAAAGACAAAGTAGAAATAAAGTAAAAAGGAAAAAGAATGCAGAGTTTCTTTTTTCTTTTTTTTAGCTTTATCTTTTGAATTTTGAAATACTGTATTACTGATATTTGATATTTGATTGCCCAATGCTCAAAGTTCAACGCTCAAGGTTGACGGTGAATGGGATGAAAATGAAGCAACTAAAATACCGTAGAAGCTCTATTTGTATCGCTGCGATACAATTAGAATCTTTTCCTTGGTACTCCCGAATAAAATTAATATACAGAGTTCTGTTCAGGTTTTACCCCCCTTAGATTTCGTACGAAAGTTTCGTCAGAAATGTGTGACGATAAATTTTAAAAATGTTCTATGGAAACATTTTCCCTCAGGATTCTGACGGTTTTCGAATGTCAATTTTCATGACGAGTCTTTCGCCAGAATTTTGTAGGAAATAGAAAATTCATTGAAAATGTTATGTTATCATGGCTACCGTACATATACAAAAACCAATGGACAACAATCACAGTGCAATTTATTCATGATATTTTGCACTGATTATTTTGTTCTTATTCATATTTCATATACATTTTGTCCAGTTTTTATTTCATGGGTAAAAAATCTCTCATAAAATCCTCCACACATACTCATTTTGCCGACAAGTTGTCATTTATTGGAACAAGCCTTTTGGGACGCAGATTTTTTATTCAACGTAAGTAAACATGCTACAATTACAATTCACCTACCTATTCTATATTTTTTTTAAATGGTTTCAACGACTTTAGTCATTTTATTTTTAAAATTAAAGAATGCTCAACATGAGGAGACTAGGATTTGCTCGTTTAAGAGAAGAAAAAAAACCACCTGGTCTGGAATCTCGTCACTTCGTCATTTCAAAGGGTTATAAAAATCCAAAATATAGAAGACCAGAGAGACATGAAAAAAAACACTCTGATCCTCATTCACTTCTATATTCTCGCATGTTTTCTGTTGTTGGCTCTGATCAGTGGAAGAAAAGTGTAGAAAATGAGATTATTGAAAAAGGAGGACTTCTAGTTCAAAATCCAAGATTGCCAACTCATATTATCATAGCTGAAAAAATGTCACTTAGAGCGGATGTGCTAATTAAACGAGGAATTCATAAAGTTCTCAAGTATTCGTGGCTCAAAAAATGTGTGGAAAATGGAACGGCTAATCTGAATGAAATTTCAGAGGATGATTCATGGAGTCCTGTAATTTCTCAATCTCAAGATAGTGATTCTGTACCAACGTTTGAGTTTTGAGTAAAAAATGGTGAGCTTAAAATTGGTTTCAAAGTACATACTGACATGATGTATTACACATTCCACCTCTATTTTATCCAAAGAAAATTATAACTTGTATTCTTAGAAAATCCTATTTTGTATTCTTTTTAGAGTTCACTGGCGATAGTATTTTATGTGCAAGATATTTACTGACTACTGATTTGAAGAAGAGCAATGACTAAGCTTATAATATGTCATTTACATTTTATTATATTTTATTTATGAAGTTTGCGGTTTATACAATTAATAACAACAATAATTTTAGAACAATAATTATTACTATTAATAATTTCAAGCTTAGGCGGTACATTTTAAAATTATGGATTATATACTAGTTAATTATTATTCAATATTCATTATGATTAACTATACTTTATAGAGAACAAAAGGTACGTTTTGTTGCAAATAAACCTTGCAAATTTAATTTATGCTAAAACGTAAAAGTAATATTCAATATTCACCTAATATTATTCTATCATTTATTCACTATTTGTTCTACTCCAATTCCACGATATTAGGCATTTTGATAACATAGGATTCAATTCCACGTATGTACATGTACTTATAGGGTAAAATAGAATTTATCTCAAAAATGTTTTCATCCTTCTTTATCTTAACAACTTTTAATGCCCATTCAAATTTTTTAAATGGCCGAGTGACGATTTCAGAGACAGAAACCATTGCAGAATTAATTGACGTGATACAAAAGAGAGAACGTATAACGTATAAGTTATTGTTTATATTTACAATAGAGTTGCATCTCCTTGTAGTTGTCTTTGAAAATATATTATATATTTTACTGTGCACAATTATTTTGTCATATTGAAGACACGTGACAGCGGATATTTCATAGTTCTTTAGTTGATCTTTCTCATGATTAGTAAACATATAATCTCGTCTGTAGCCAATAAAAGTTGAATTTTGAATTGACACTGCATTTTTTGAAATTTTAGTATTATCCAACATTCTATAAAAAAATTCTCCAGCTTGTGTATTTTTAAATGCTGTTGATTTTATAGTTTGAAGTGACGAAATTTCTTCGATTCTCTTGAAAATCTGCTCAGGTACATATTGCGTACCGTTATAATATTTTAGGAATGCTCCATTAAAATTTTCAAACTGGAAGGCAGAATATTGAAATAGTGGACCCCAATTTCTCACACTATCCACTGCGTGTAGTAAACAGTGCATGTTAAATGTACAAAATTTTAATCCATATAGTTCTTGTGTCATCCGTACAAATTTAAATAAATCCCGTTCCACTTTGTTCAATCCCTCGAGAGTAATATTTGTACTAGATAAATAAATAATAGAGTTGACATAAATTGAAAAATGCTTTAAATATTTTTTATCAAGAATTCCATGTAAAACTATAGGTGTGACTATTGTAAATGTTTTCCATTCAGTGGCTTTCCAAAATTTGACTTCGGAAATTGATCGCACTGCTCTCTGAGTTTCTGTCGGTACTAATACTTGTAGAAAGTTGAAATCGATTTCTGCTGTTTTTGTCCCAATGTAAAAATCCTTTGAATGATTTTTCGAATCAATCCATTCAGTCAAAAATGTTTTTGTGATACCGAGAAATCCTGTGTGCATTACATCAAAGACGAAAGATTCCACTATATTGAATTTTTGAAGGAGAAGGAGTTTTGATGCAAATTTGATTCCATTGACTTGCTTTATTTTCTCTCCATTCAAAAGTCTATTACTGAGTTCTTGGAGGTTTTCAATAAAATTCACATGAGTTCTTTTTGTCATATTTTGTTGTTGAATATACGGGAAAACACGGGATTTTGACTGAGCATTATCTGGATTTTTCAAAGTTTCACCTGTAATCAGGCACCATGGGCATGATGACTCACCATTGAATTGTTTTATTCCTTGACAAACGCAACGTGCTGGAGCATCCGCGCAGAACATTACAACAAACATTTTGCTGTTGATTGTATGTTGATTCATTTTCCAACGAATTCCTTCAGAACTGAGAGTTTTGAATTGTTCAATTAAGGGATTGAAGAATATTTCGAATTTCGGTTTTTCAGGTCCAAACCAAAGTCCGGCAAAAATGACATGTTTTCTTCTCATTTTATGTGGAAGTTCATTTACTGATAGTAATAAAGTCCAAATGGAGAATTTAGAACTCTTAAACACTGGAACGCCGTCGCTACTGGCAGTCATAGTCATATCATAAGAACCTAAATTTAACTGCTTGTACATTCTACCATCTTGAATGTCTTTGATTATTTCAGGATTATTATTTTTATTATTATCATTTAATCTTTGATTAAAAGCAGACTCGAGAGGAATTTGAATTTCTGGAAGAGTTAATAGGGTTGAGAAACTATTTTTCAAATTATTTGTTAAAAAAAAGTGACCTGACTGAAGTAATTCTTTTTCCTTTGTCTCTGTGTCACAATTAGTACAATTATCATTAACACTAGTTCCTATAAATGTACTACAATTTTCACAATAATAATTAATTTCCGTATTACTATAATCGAATCCAAGAGCCTTTTTAAATAAATAATGTGACGTGGGAAATTTTGTTCCTCGAGGCAAATGAAGGTTGACGAGGGTTAGTAAATCCTGAATTCCAACGTTTGACAGTTTGTGACGCATGACAAATGACATGACAGCTAACAGAGACTCGTTTTCCGTTATTTGACTTCCGTTGAATAAAGGACAACCACTACCCTGTATAGTTAAAAAAATATCAGATCACAAAATGCACCATCAAATTTCGTGTACAATTACTACTGAAATGATGAAAGGAAATAACATTTAGTTAGTAGTTACATCAGAAAATTTTTGCTCAAAAGTCGACTTTGGATTTTCATCGCTCGACTCATTCTCCTCATTTTCCTGGTCACTTTCGTCTGAGCTACTGCTACTGTTGTCGTCAAAGTACGGAGTTTCGTCATTTTCATTTTCATTCTGCTCAATGGGATTTCCAGCTACATTTTGATTTTGGTGTGATCCATTCTCGTTTGATTGTAGCGGTTCCATTGTCACTTCAGTTCCATGATCAGTAATATTCCATTCAATTTCTTCATTATTTAGCTCTTGGGTTTCCTATAAAAAATACGCTACTTAATACTTAACCGTCATGAATTATGAACCAATGAATAATGAATATATTGCAGTAGGTTAAACATTTAGTTAGTATCGTACGAAATCGGATTCCTCTGAATCTGAACTCTGAACGACGTGCGTTTTTTTCCCTCCAGCAGAAATCTCCCTCAGTTTTCTCTGTGAACAACAAAAGCCACAAAATACAAATCGAAATGCAAAAATACCAAGTGTACATTAATAAATACAATTTTCTATAGAATGACTCACTTTTGCAACTCTTGAAAAAGTCCGCTCCGGAACCAAATTACCCTCCAGGTACTTTCTGTATGTCCCCTTAGACATGACGAGCTCCGATTTTATCAATGTGGCGCTGTAATATGTAATGAGCTCAAGAACTTGGAATCAGAATTATGAATGGAATGTCAAATGTCATATAACAAGAAAATTCAAGTTGAATCCAACTCCTGAAGGCACTTAAAAATTCTTCAAGTTTCATTTCAAGACCAACTCAAAGTGAAATCAAGGATTTTACATTTTATGTGTTGTCCATTGTACATAATATTCAGAGTGTACTAAGTTCCTATGGCCACAGGTTGCATTGTGTAAAATGTAAGAGTTTGGTGAAATTTTTCATACGAATCAAAATCTATGTATACTGTATACTATATACCTATATCATAAATCATAAATCTGCAACCTATAAGCGACGTGTTCTTTTCCATAAAACGACAAGAGAAGTTTTTTCTCAATCGCCATCTTGAATTTGATGTGTACACAGCTTGGATTCTTTCCTCCAGTTTTCATTTTGCATCTTCAGTATTTATTTTGTTATTGAGAAAATGGTAAAATCCGAGTATTTATTAGTTTTGTGGAATATCGAGAACAGGCACTCAGTAGTTAAACGTCAAGATATTGTCAGCGAAAAGATCAGAAAGAGGAAAGATGAAAAGCTTTTAGCATTGGAGACGGATGTTTTATGGAATGGAAAATCCTTTGTTGCCACAATTCTGAATACAGGTGACAAAGCACATAACACAGAAACTTCATTTTTATTAATTATTATACGAATTCTAATTTTTCATGGTCAGTGGGTCTAAAATTACAAGTTTCTTATTGTAGGTACTAAGGAGGAGTTATTAAAGGAGCTGAAGGGCATTGAAAGTGCGAGTAAGAAGAGAAAAACTAGCACGGAGAAAAACGACGTATGAATGATCAATTTACAATTTACATTTCACACATATTACGCTAACAAATATTAATTTTACTTGCACGCTGTACTTTAAAATATTTAATTTGCAATTTTTTACACGATTTTAGCATAAGCGTCAAAAATTGACAGACTCCGCTCTTCAAATTTCAAATGTGTTGGAAAGTGTATCATGCGAAAGCTCCGAAACCACTGCTGAATCTACTTGTTTACAGTGTCTAGTTTGGAAGGAGAAGTATGAGCAAGAGATGGAATCGAAGTTGAAATATAAGAGTAATGCTTTTTACTTTTCATTAAACATTAGGAATATATTTAAATTTTTTATCTTTTATACACTACACATATTATTTCATGTACATCTTTTCCCGTTCCTGTAAATAAAATGTAATTTGGTACAGATAGGGCAAAGGCACGGAACAAGGAAATATCAAAGTTGAAGGAGCAGGTCAACGTAAGCTGCATTCATTTTCTCGTTTTGAATGATCTATATTTTATACCTAGAGTATAGAAATATACATGTATTTGGATTCATTGATCAATTTAATCATGTTTTTTTTTACGTAATACAACAGACGGAGGGAATGACCGATTTAGGTCACGGTGTCAGACTACCAGAAAGTGACTACGAGACCATCAAACAATTTTCAAAAACTACTGGAATATTTGTGCGAAATCTTATGCGAGTCGTCTTTACTGAAGAGGAAATGGTGGGTTGTACAGTCTTTGGTAAAACTTGCAATGCAAATAAAAAGCAGGCGGAGGAATCACCTCAAAAACCAGGACTGGATCAAAAGAAGCGATGTGCTGTGATCGGTATTTATATAAAAAAAATCACTGTACTTAAAAATTTCTAATATCTTTCATTATTTCATTTTTCATATTCATTTTTTATTTTTCGGGGCTCTAAGTCTTTGCTTTTAAAATCTAATCAGCGGCGGCATATTCTATATTTGTATATTTAGAGGCAGCTGTAAAGGAATATGGAATTCCCGGAGTGAAAAGAGACCCAACTAAAAGTCAAGTGATCAGAGTAATGGGCGACTTTCTTCGAGAGTTGACAAATAAACCCAATGAAAAGGCTCCAGCTTCGGCTCCCGAACTTTAAAATACTGGCAATAATCTTATTCTATGTCTATACAAAATTTCATAATATACTACACAAATTATTATTACGTATATATTATGAATTTATACTATGATTTAGTCATTGTTTCTATCTATTACTTATTTCAAAGCATTCTGAGTTTATTTTATTGCATAAGATTTGGTATTTATGCTTTTATAATTTATTTCTCTCTTGAAGTAATTGTCAAGATTTTATTATTTTAAATGGTAATAAAGTGCATCACCTTTATTGGCATACTCCAGTTTTCAGGTTTTACTTGATATTAAAATTTTGCATGGATTTGTAGCGTCAAAATCCACGCAAAGTTTTAAGGCACCATAGAAACTAAACTTCAAAAACTGACTTTTTTTTCTGATGGAAATTTCGTACGAAAAAATAGTACGAAATATTCTGGTGAGAATCGGCCAAATTCATGACGAGAAACTCGGCAGAGTTCTCAAGTATTTTTTTTACAGAACTCTGCTACATTTTTTTTATTCGGGCTGCGACACTATTAGATGCTGCGATACAATTGGATAGTGCGATACAAATAGAGCTTCTACGGTAGTCAGTTTTCCTCACAATAGAAAATTTAGACAATTCAAGCTCAACTGCTAACTTTTACTCATATTTTTTCTTTTGTAACAGCTGTCTGCAAAACTTGAAGAGTGACGAGTGACGAGAGATGTTGAATACTGAATTATCTTTCCTGTTCTGTGTAATGAGTTTTGTATTCTGCATTCTGCATATTGAGAACAAAAACGTTTGCACTCCCAATCAGACCAGAGAAAAATGAAGTGCATTCACTAGGAATGAGTAACACGATATTATTGTCCAAGCAAGATTGAAATTTACAATAGACTTGAGAATGGAAACACGAAAATGAAAAAAAAACACTAGACATCTCACAAGTCAGTAAAATAAAAGCTCACATTTCATTTCAGACTTGCGACACCAGCAGAATAAAATATGAGTGTAAAATTCCGGATTCCAAATTGCCAATGAAATCAATATTCCTAAAAAAATGACAATACATAGTAAAATAATAGTAATAATTGTTTGCTTCAAGTTTCATTGTAAATTTTTAAATCCTCTAAATCCCAACTAACAATTTCAAACCACAAACTAAAGGTGTGATCACACTGGAAATTTTTGGCTCTGAAATTTTTGGACAAAAAAATCGCCACGATCGTTTTGGGCTAAGGAAAAATCTGAAAAAAATCACACAAGCTTCTGAAGTCTGTAGAAGCCCATCAAAAAATTGGGAGGTCCCAGCTCCTCCCACAAATGCCATTTTCAGAAAATTTTAAAGAATTTTATAATAATTTTCTTAAATTCTCTGAAACTGGCACTTGTGGGAGGAGCTGGGACCTCCCAATTTTTTGATGGGCTTTTACAGGCTTCAGAAGCTTGTGTGATTTTTTTCAGATTTTCCTTAAGCCCAAAACGATCGTGGCGATTTTTTTGTCCAAAAATTTCAGAAACAAAAAATTCCAGTGTGATTACCGCTTAACAAACTGTGACGCAGTCATCAAAATTCGTCGAAAATAGCTTTAAAATAGGCAGCTTCAAAAAATCAAGAGTAAAGAAAAATGATTTTTGTTGTTTTGAGTTGTTTTAAAAAAGAGCAAGTTGAAATTTATTCGTTTTGCTTTTCCTTTTCCATGGCAACGACAGTACAACTTCTGCAGTTCTTCCCAGTTTAATGGACTTCATCTAAGGAAGGGAGAATTTTCCCAACTTGCAGACAACATTCTCTGGTACACGTGGAAAGGATGGGAAACTTCCATGGCAAAAACGGAAATGAAGATCCGAACCTGAAAATCCGAATCCGACTGGAAAACAAATAAAGAATTCATCCGTTTGCCCTTTTTCATGTCCATCTCCAAAAATCTTGCTAGATTTGAATTTAGAATTTTCAATTTCTGGAATTTAGTTTTCGCTTTCACATGAAACTTTTATCCTCAGTTGTTCCTGCCTTAACGTTTACAGCTTGTTTCTCTTTTACTTTTTGCTACTTTTTCTCAACGTGTTAAAACTCGTTGACGCCCGAAGTGTTTTTAGACCTGTTTTTAAAATTGTGTATTTTGTGCATTGTGGATTTTATGGAAATGAAATAAAAACCAGCGTCAAAATGATGAGGAAATTGACGTGGTCATCATGGCAACGAAGAGAAGTGTCTAAGCCTCGGTTTGAAACGGCGTGGTGTAGATTTACCTCTTTGGACTTGTTCAGCTTTATTTGACTCCGTTTTTGGTAGGTGAAACTCTTAATGTATTGTCCTTTTCATGTGTATTTCTCACCGTTTATCGTTTATGCGTGTG
>JAQGBH010004345.1:0-17090 GCA_034698265.1 Sminthurinus aureus | reverse complement strand
TGAGTCATAAGATGGCTTAATACATTTCCTTTTATCTTTGCTGCGTAGTCACACTGTGGCTCTGGTTACTTGAACGGCCTAATATCAGAGTGAACATTCTTTAAATGTTTTTTGATGGTATCTCTCGTTTTTTCTCGGTATGGACAGAGGTCACATTTGTACTGTCGCTCCTGACTGTGAATCTTCATTTGCGACTTGTATACAATTTATGCTTTACGTAACTATTAATAACTTCAAGTGAAAATGGTACGAACATGAACATTTTATTCAAGCGACGTCAAACTCGAGCAAATATTTGTAAATATTTCTTGCTGAAATGCAATTCAGGACGTGACTATAAAACAACTGCTGATGTTTAGTGAAATACAATTTTTGACCTCATCATATGCATATAAATGCTGATCTTTAATGCAAATCTCCAATAGGGAATCAGGATTTCTGGAGTGATACAAAATGGTGATTGTAGAATGAAAAGATCATTTAGTCCAAGATCTTCATAATCTTGTAGGTGATTCGCCTGGTTTTGGGCGTTTGGTTGATGATGAGTCTGATTTTGGGGAATGAATTTCGCGGGATCATCGAAAGTGACTACAACCTCGATTTTCAATTCGCAAGTGATCCAAAGTGGAAAATGTCGATGGATTTCCTTAAATATCAAAGATTCTTCTACTACAGCCACATAGTTGTGAAGATTTTGCACTTCCAGCAAAAACAAGAGCACCTCTGTTCAAAAATTCGGTTACCAGAAATTCAAAGAGTGTTGAGATGTTTCCAAATTTTAACTCGTAAAGACACGTAATAATGGAACATGCACTCAACAACTTGCACATCTCACCAAGAGTCAAATGAAGCACCTGAAAGCCACTTTTATGATCACAGCTCATGATTTTCCACATTACTGTAATCAATTTAATAAACTACTCATCAAAAGGTGCAACAACAAATATTTTCCTTTATCTGTGCGGTTAAATACTAAACAAGTGCATAAGTAAACATTTTAAAACTCTGCAGTTTGCTTTCGTCTTGACAGTGTCTCTGAAACTCAACAAAGCAAAAGTCAAAATCAATGCCCAAGCCAAAGTTGGTTGTTTGTCGAACTTCAACGCCGTTTTAAATATATTGGGATTCAGATAGAATTAATATTGTGATAGATGATACATCGTTGACTTCAGCTTCCGTCACACGGAATTTAAAACTATTTTCTTTTTGAAATGCAAAGTTCCAACCAATTTCACAACAAAATCTAAGAGCCTGCACCCAGTTTGAATTTCCTGCAGCTACAAACAGGAGAAATTTTCATTAAAACAAAAATCATTCTTACGTTCGAATTTAGAATTTTGGTTGTGAGAAAAATCAAAGAGGGAGAGCAAATCAAGTTTGAATAGCACGAGGAAAAAGTCAAATTCGGGACTGTCAAAATATAAATCCAGACATCAGAACAGTTACAACTTGTCCAAAAATCCCCATCCATTTTGAATAATTTTGATTAAAACTCAATTTTGGAAGCAAAAAGTGTTGCTCATTTTTTGTTTTTTAAGAGCGACCACGTCTACGTTTTAAACAAATTAAAACCAGTTGAAAATGGCTCCCGGATAGTGCAAAATCCAATTCAATCAATTTTTGCAAATGAAATGAAACGAATCCAAGTCACAATGATTTTCTTTGGTTTTACAGATATCCTATTGATGTATTTTCATTCGTGTTGTTTGCAGTGGCCCCGCCAGCAATAGGCCAAGTAGGCCTGGGCCTACTGAAAATTTGGCTATTTAACACAGGTATAATGGGCTTACACTAGATAAAATGGAAAAAAATGTACAATGGCCTAATGCTAAAGGCCTACTGCAGATTTAAGGCTGGCGAGGCCACTGTACATTGTGCAGATCGCCAAAGGGTATGCATGACTTACACTAAGAATATCCCCTCTAAAACTGGGACGTTATAAATTGTAAATTTAATTCCAGAGATGCTTTTCTACTTTCTCCATTTAGCTCCATATATTATAAACCGGAAATCTGTTCCCTGTGCATGGAAAAATCTGAAGAAAAAAAATTAGAATTGACCTTATGACTATAGGAAGATACATTAATTTCAATTGTCAACTCAAAAATTATCAGAAAAAACCAAAGGTGAAAATTCTCCCAATCTTTCCGAATTTTTCCCGGTACACTACATGCCTACCTAAAATTAACCGTAAAATTTAATGGTAATATTTATTTTTAGCTAGCTGATGGAGCAATTTTATCTTACTACTTAGTATACCATAATATTATAGCCATAATTATTATCAATATGTAAATTCTATTGGAAAAAATATCGATGCATATTCCTTTTAAAATAATATTAATTGCACAAGATAGAAAACCGGTTTCTCCATCTCTCACGACTAACAAATAACAAAACATGAAATCCATGAATTTGAAAAACTGTACTAAAAATAAAAGTAAAATTGGACTTTACCCATCATCCATCATTATAAGTATTAATACAAATCGAGTAATTTATTGCTTACTTCTTACGGAATGTAAATACAGTGCAACACAAGTCTACTTATGTATTTAGTATTTACAAATTATTTATGATACATATATGTATTATTTACACAATACACGGTACACGAAATAAAAAAAAAAGTCAGATGAAGAGCGAAGCGTTGATCGTTATAATTTCTGTAACTAATATTTAATAAAATGTAGAGGAAAACACAAAATGGTTCAAATTCTCCTAGGGAACTTTGTTTTGTTTTTGATGATGTACCCATCTCAAATGACTCAGCATAGATGCTTTTTTATCCTTCAAAGTTCCACAAGTGATACATCGAAATCCAATTCCATTTACAAGCTGTTCAAATGGCCAAATTCCTTCATACAAGAAGGATAGACCATTGGGTGTTGGTGTTGAGTGATCTGCTGTTATTTTTCCTCCACTGGTGATGACGGGTTTATTTGCATTCACGGATGTTGTACCTTGATTTGGATTATTTTTATGAGTGGTTGAGAAATGAGTCCGTTCATGTCGTTGGACTTCTCTCTGTGGAAAATGGAATGTAATAAAACATAATGTACATATAAACATACTAAATGTAGTTTGTTTAATTTATCCGTTTTTATTTATGATACAGATTTGTGGTTGTCACACTCTGCAAAAATGATAATACATCATGTGGTTGAGTTATTCTATCATGAAATTTAAATAGTTCAAATTTTTTCTGGGTTTTCTGACCTTATAAAATAAATACCATGGACTACATATAATATATACACTGAAATCAAGACAAAATCATTTAGTGTTTAGTTTCGAAAATATTAAAAATTTTTATTTTTACCTGTCTTGAGAAGGATTTCTCACAAATTGAACAAACCCATTTTTTTGAATCTGAAATAAAAAAGAAAAACAGAAATAAAACTTACAGTACGTGATAAATGAAAATACATGTTTTATTTATTGTTCTATTATTTTATTGTAATTTTTAAGATTAAACATTACCGATAACTCGATGGTAATTGAGATGCGTGATGAGAAGAGGTTTGCTAGCTTTTCTAATCCCACAACCACATTTGAACTCCTCTCCAATTTTTTGATATGGATATTTATTGCCGTGAATCAGAATCGGACCATCATTTGGATCTAGTTTAGCAGAATTTTGACCTTGATGACCTTTTACTGTTGAATTGGATTTTGAGGATTTTTTCTGAACTTTGGGGGTACTACTAGTACTATGAGCTTGATCTTGAGATGTAAAATACGTGGATGTTTCAGCACTTTTATTGTTGTTTGAATTTAATACAGAGCCGTAATATTGACCTTGACCTTGAATTTGACTTTGGCCTGGTTGATTTGTATTTGTCCAAGTATTTGGCCATGGTTGCCCTGGAAAAGCTGGCATCATAGAGTATTCTGAATATAAGAAGAAAACATTAATCAAATTTTATATTAATATTTTATAGATACGCTTAAAAATCACATTATAGTTTTGGCTTTGGTTTAGCAATGGTACAAATATTTTAAAACAATTATTAATATGCATTTTATATTATAGTCATTCTATAAAAAATTACCTGGCTGTCGTTGATTTAGATTTAGATTGTTGTGCTGGTTCTGTTCAAAATTATGAAACTTTGGTTGTGGAAATTGTGGTGTATTGCAAATATAATTTGTGGGGTTAGGATTATTTATTAAACTTGCATTGAGTTTATTAGTCTGATTTCCCGATTGAATAATTGTTGCTGAGATTGTATTGACAACGGTTGAAATATTTTTCTGAATACACTCGAGTTGTTCATGAAGCATGTTTAATTTGTCCAGGAGAACTCTACACCCTGGACAAAATGACATTTCACCACTCACATTATTGTCCCAACCTGGACCGGATCTTGTTGCTTGTCCATTCCCTCCACCATAAAAATATTGACAGAATATTTGCCACGCTCCATTGTAATTGTAATTCACATTCTTCTCTTTTTGTTGTTTAATTGTTGTTGACTGTCCACTTCTTCCCCTATTTTGTTTTCCAGGATTGTTGTTGCTTTCCACAAACTTGATGTTACAAATGTAACATGGAACCTGTGTCAAATTCATGATGAGAACAAATTACAAGTCAATTGACATACAACCTTCATTAACAAATGGTCTCAGTCAATTGACAGCTCCCTATTAATGTCAATTAAAATGAATTTAACTTTTTTAACTCTAATCCTCAACAATTTTCATGTGCTTTGATCACTTTGATGACAAATGACAACAATTTTTTTTGGGTTTGAGCGTCGTTTTAAAAATTATCGGGAGCCGACAAGGATTTTGTCTTTGCTTATTTTTTCATGCTGTGCGCAAACTGTGTATATTCATTTATTATGTGAAAAAATGGGAAAAGGGGAAAAGAAGAAAACAAAGTTATTCCAAAAATACATAAAAAAACAGTCTTTTATTTGTATAATTCAATATATTTCAACATTTAATTACATATAATATATTTACATTATTTACAGTTTGTACATGCTATCATAAAAAAATAAAAAAACAAATAAATTAGACGTCATCGGGTGGTTCTGTAGTTGTGGTTGTTGTTGTTGGGCTGACAACTGTCAATTTCATAGTCTCGGTCACAGTTCCATCTTTATAAGTTTGTTTTGAACACAATTTATTACTAAAACTATCAGCCCATTTAAAGAATTCTATGAAATTCAAGAGAAAAAGAAGAAAAGTGTCACTTAATTGAAAATTGGCAATTTTTTTCATTAAATACCAAATATATACTGAAAAGCTTGCAGGAGAAAAAGACTCACCATTGAAGAATGTGTATTTATGACTCAGTTGTTCTTTAATTTCTTTTCTACAGACGAAAATCCAGAAAAGTCCAGCAGGGTTAATAATAATGTTATACACATCTAGAATTGCCCAGTACCAAGTTGCACGATCATTACCCAAAATCCATGACAGAATCTCAAAGATCCGGGTCAATCCAGTCAAAATGAAGAATTTTAAAAAGAGACCAACTCTAAAAATTGAAAAAAAATACAAATTTTTGTCAATACACAAAAATTACTGAGCTTTTTGCTAAATGCTAAAATGAGCAATGTTTTTTTTGAAATATGCTTTTTTCATTTTTAAAACTTACTGTGGTTTAACATGTTTAGATGGATTAAGTTGTTCCAGTCGTTTACTACCCCTTTGAAAGTCCCAAAGAAATTTAAGTATGAGTGCAGCAAACACGAGATTGACACAGTAGAGAAACATTGAGGGGATTACAGCATAATAAAAACGAGCAGATTTCTTTATATGACAAATCACATGACCACAACTTCGTCCTACAACTTGATGATCAAAAAACTTGCTGTAAATTTCAATTAAATTCAAAAAAGTTTTAATTATCATCAATAATAATTATCGATCATTTGGAGTTTGTCGTTTTGCACATGGGCTTGTAGAAAATGACATTGAATATTGAACATGAATGTTTTTTTGTGATTTTCAAACTCACCCCAGTACAAGTACATTTGTGATGAGGACGACGAGAAGAGGAAATCCAAAGCCAAATAAACAATAATAAATAAATCGTTTTTTCCCTCTGAATCTAGACCATTCTGCAACCGGAGCGGACATTGACCTATTAAATAAATAATTCGCATTAATTCCCATTTTCCATAATTCAATTGAAAGAAAAAACACAGGTTTTGATTTTTGATACATAATTTTTACTTTTTTGTAGTTATTTGTAATTCTTACGTGATGGATGACCAGAGATCATAGTTAAGAAGTGTGGTCCAAGCAAAGGCAGCAATGTAGAAAAAATGATGTGTGATACCTAAATAAAAAGAATGTATACGAAAATTAGTCTAAAAATTTGACACAGTCACTTCTATCAAAATATTTTTTTGCTCTATTTTTACGTTTTTACCATTTGCAATACAAAGTGCCATCGTGTGACTGAGAAATGAGGACTGAAAAAGACTTGCTGCATTTGTGAGGGCAAAAAACTGGAAGCAAACTAAGAGACTTAGAGATAAGAAACAGACAGTCCAGCCATGAACATTTTGTTTATCCCACACGAGTCCGTAAATCACAACAATGCACAACAGAATCACACACGAGATACAAAAAGCCACGAATAGGATTGCGTCAAAAAATCTCGGCTTCTACAATTTCATACAGAGACATAGACAGACATCAATTAATTACATTTCAAACCAGGCTAAGCATGTACAATGTATAATGTATATTACATATGGAATATGGAAATTAATATTTACCCGGCATGTGTATTGATCCTCCGTCACTGTCATCGTATTTTCACTGTCATTTCTTTGTTGACTTGGATTTTTTAACATATCTATTACTGTATCATTATTCTCTCCAGAATTTTGATATGAACTTTCACTAGTGTCACTGAACTCGGAACTGAACTGAGACAACAAATCTAGACTTAAAGATTCAGCTGGAAAAGCGGGTACAAAGATTGAAAGACAAAGTAAAAGTAAAACAATTGAACTCGATTGACCTGCCATTTTTTTCTTGAGTGCTCTAAATAACTAAAATAATTATATAACTATCTGTAATTTGGATCTTGTCCTTGGGCAACTTGTAAATATTTAATATTAAATATCACTCTTGACTTTTTCAAATTTTTAAGAGTCTTTGAGCTTTGACTTTTGATGCAGAATAATAAGAAGAAGAAGAAGAATAACATTTGCACGACGGCTTGAAAATTCCAAGAATAATTTTACACGAGTGATTCTTCAAATTCTTTTCGTACAACAGTGAGTGCTGAGTGCTCTGAAAATATACTTATTTACGATTAGATGATACAGATACATAAAATCACCGTGTAGCCTATGCTTATTTTTTTATTCTTGATTGCAAATTGCAGACAATAGTAATTTATAATTTACTGATGTGGTGAGCGTGATGTGTGATGTGTGATGTGTGAGTGTAATTTGAGTCCAGAGTTCATTCCGTATTGAACAAATGTGCACTCATATCGTTTTATATATCTGATAAATCTGATTTATTGCAGGAGACAGAAGAAAAGACTACAAGTGATGCAGAGAGAGATGGAAAAAACATAATCAGCATTTGGCCAGCCAGACCGTCACCGATTAAAGATAATTAATTGGTCACTTGATTTTTATTCAGATCAAGAATTTGCACATGTCTTCATTTTTCAGTGGATCGTGTGCGTAGTTTTTACTTTTTACATTGTACATTGTATACATACTTGATACTTGCGAGCATTTTAATTTACATTTTCTGTTTAGTATTTGGTACACTGTATTCAATATTGAGCGTGTCTGTGTGTAGACAATTAATTAATTAATAAATAAATATTATTTAATTTAATTTTAACATTATGTACTCCGCTGTACATTGTACATTCACTATATGATATTATGGCTTATGCATTGTGCACTTGTGTGTAATTATCGTATTATAGATTATAGGTAATTTGATCGTAAGTGTGCTGTTCTGATTCTGATGCTGCATTTTCTACATTTTCTACAGTTCACAGTTAATCAATTTTTAGCCATAGCTATTCCAAATTTAACAATAAAAATATCTCTGAAAATTTTCAAAGTATATGCATAAAACGCATTAGCATGGTGTGCAAAAAAGCAAAAATGCAAGCTTGATGATCGATGATTCTAGAGACTAGAGACTAGAAAAGTCTTGGGTATTGAGTACAGTGTCAAAAAGTGAGGAAAATAAAAACGAGAGAGACGGAGAAAAAGATGCAGAGTCCGATGAAAAATCAACATGTAGAGCTTTTATTGTTATTTAACACTTAACATTTAACTTGCCCTCATTTGATTATTGACGATTTGTAGTTGATAGTTGTTAGGCACTATTAGTCACGTCATCTGATGTGAAAAGTGTTTATGTTGTAAATTTGAACACGGTAAATAATATACTAAATATACCTAAAACTAATCTGCTCATCACAATACTAAAACCTGCAGATTTTGGGATTGCCATTGAGTTATGAGAGTAAAAAGTAAAAGGATTTTGAAAAAAACGACCCGTTTTATACCTTTGCCCACAACAGAAACCAGTACAACAATTATCCAAGTAAGTCCAGCGTTTTGTACTACAAAAACTAGTTTGTTTAAACTTTTACACTAAAAATAATACGAGTGTGGGGATGAAAATACTGTGCATATAAAACCGCTATCGTGTACAAAATAAAAAAACATATCCACGCAGGTTCAAAAATAAAAATTACTGAATGTGCACATTTATTTTTATACGGTGGGGAAACTTGCCCATGAAGCTATCGCACATTGGTTGTTGGAATTTCGGATCATCCTGATATATCCAGCTTCTCCCCAGAATATTCCCCAAGAACTAAGAACAAAGGCGATCAAAAATACGATATAAGATAGAATGTTTTTGGAAAAACCATTTCATGGGAAATTAAATCGGGTACACAGTAAACTGTAAAAGCTACTATAAGTTTTGTTTTTACTTTTTTAATAGCCAGAAGGGAGTTCCATTGTCCGTTCCATATCCTACAACAAGAAGTGCATGTGTCACATTGGTTGAGCAAGTTGGAAGATTAAAAATTCCACCTTTGTAAAAGCCAAATTGAGTAGAGTTAGCGTCGATCATCACAGCGACCTAGAAAAATTACACAAAAAAATGCAGTTTTACATTTACATACTATTTTGCAAACCAATAGAATGGAAAGTCAATTTTGTTGAATGTTTATTTCATAAAGCTCGGTTATTTTATTACGGGTCCTGTGAGTGCCACAGCATGTTGAAGGGCGGTTTCATTTCCAGGGGCAACTCGGGAATATCCAGTACAGGTAGCGCCATTAAATGCTCTGTTATATCTACAGGTGCCTTGACTAGCAGTGTACGGATACGTGAGCCCTGTTTGAATCCCACCATTAGCTTTGACGTAGGCAAAAGCACTGATGGGGTTGCCGCTTTCACAACCCATGTTACCATAAGTGGAAGAACAGTCGATGAGATTTTGTTCACTGAGCATGACAAGCCTGCCGTATTTTTTTGCCGTCGCACTTTCAAGTGCTCCAGACTAACCGAAAAAAAAAACAAAAAATTAATGCGAATCATATTAATTAAACACAAAACAGGGAATGGTAAATTAAAAAATGCGATAAATTCATGATAAATTACAGCAGCAAAACTCCAACACGCCCCGCATTGCCCTTGGCTCTTAACGGGGCTGACTATACCGTAGTACCGCCAATCAATAGATGCCGGTTGGAGAAGATTTGGTTCATTTCCTGTAAAAATGTAATCTGGCTCCATCCGAGGTTGAGTTTCAAAATCTTGGACACTTGCACTTTGCAATCTTGTTCTCAACTCGTCCTTTGTCAAGTCAGCGAATTCATTAACACCTATTTTCATTTCATTTCAAGTGCATGAGTTTCAAGTCATAGAAAATAAAAATATACGGTTATACATTTAACTTGTCAATTTTATTCAATAGCATGATTATAATGATTCAAAACTGAACATAAAATTACCCAGAGTGTAAGTTTGAGAGGTGTCCGCATTGTGTGCTTCAATTTCTGCTAAATTGTTGAAAAACAAATCTCGCCGCAGTCCTTCTTCCGCTTTGTCTCTATACTCCTTTTTATGTTCAACCTATTTATAATTTAAAACATTTGACTAAAAAATCAGAAAGAAAATGCATTTATTCAAAATTACATACAATAAACGTGATCAACGGGAATTTCTTGGTCACACTACCTTAAATTTTTGCCAAATGGAGAGAATTCCAATTTCAATACCAATGCCAATGGCAGATGGAGATTCATCTACGGAGGATTTATAGTCAGAAATTTCAGGAACATTTTGTGGGTGTGTTGGTTGAGAAATGAGTGCAGACGTAATTGTTATTGTTCTGGAGCTAAAAATTACAGTGCATAGAAATATAAAATTTTGCATTTTTGAAATACTGGTTTTTTCTTCAATGCCCAAATAAATAGTAAATGCTAATTGTATATTTTATACTTTAAAGTTATTCCATATTAACTTAATTCTATACACTCCACAATAACTGATGCATTTTACGAGCCAGTCATCCAGTTTTTATACAAAATTTCAGATTCTAGATTCGTCGCAAGTCTCAATCATATTGCTGGGCTATAAATTATAAATAATAAATTGTAGTTTTGAGTTTTAAAGAAATATTATGTAAATGGAAAATTATACGGAGTAGAAATTTTGCAGATTTTGACACCACACGATTTCTCAATTCTCAATTCATATTGATTTTATTGCGCGTACACGTAATATACAACATATGAATATGATCAACATCAGTAAGTAAATAAATGACTGGTAAAAATCTATGTACCACACACTGTCAGTTTTTCTCCAGTCAAAAAATGTGTAACGGAAAAAGGGTAGTAGGGTGTATCATAAATTGCGTGGCTTCTCCACAACTACAAACTCAGTAAAATGTATAAAATGTACACCACAGCAAAATGAAAAGTGAATGCTCTAGATCTAGCTGTAGTTACATGACAAAATTTTGCTATTTAAAGTGAACGCGGAAGTAAAACTAATTACAAAATGTGGTATAAAATGCGTCTAAATGAAGGTTGCACAAGGTGAAATTTCTCTAATGACTCATTTGTCATTTGTGGTTGCAATTTGAGGAGTAGAACTTTATCTACCATTTGTTCTTACCGTCTTTTTAATCAAAGTTTTAGCTTGACAATGATATTAATTTCGTCGTTCAAGACGGATGATGACGACGAGGATGATATTCTTCAGATTTCTGGATTTATCATTGCCGGATTGTTGTTGTTGTCTCTGGAATCATGAAAATCGCAACCATTAAAATTAAACTGTATTACTGTATTTTTATTTTTGGTTTATAATTTGCTCATACTGGCTGTTGGTCTGCTTTTTATTTTTTTCAGTATATCTAGAATCTGCACATTACACATAATATATTGCACATGACATGCTTTCATGATAAATGATAAGTGATACGTGCTACATAATAAATACGGCATGACCATGAAGAAAAATATAAAAATATACGCTGTAAAAATGCACATGGACAAATACAGATAGAGTCTGGATTCTGGACTCTGGACTCTGGACCCTGAAATATCGAGGAATTATTAATGCTAAATATTACATCATATCTCCGGAAAAGGCATTAAAATTACACCAACCACAATATCAATACTAATATTAGAAAGCATATGTATAGATACTCATGACAGAAGCCACTATCCAAAATCCAGAAATCCAGAGTCCATACAAACAGAAAACAGCACACCCGGAAGATGCATGATTTAGGATTTAGGACAAACTGGAGCTAAAAACAAGAATCCTAAACCCAACTCAACTCGGCTCAACCTAAACAACACGTACTAAATAATGTTTTCGCAGTGTGTAATGTGTAAACATCATTAATTTCATTAGCACGAGTAATTTGACATATGGCAATGCGCTTTACTCTAGCTCCAAAACAAACACAGTTGTAAATAATAATCATACAAATGGAAATGTAAACGGGCATGAACATGAACATTGAACACGAAGGTGAAAACGTAATAGTATGACAAAAAGGAACTCATAAAATAATTTATTCCTTATTATTTATTCATCATCCTTCAGTTAGATATCAGCCAATCAATAGTAAATTACACTGTGTCACAGAACCGTGACGGAATAATAAGCAGTAAAGCAGCATGTGTCATTTTTTCTGCTTTTACCATTATATTTTGTATTTATTCACATGTGAAACGGATTAAGGAGCCAAGGAAACTGACATTCGCTCATTGGACTTTGGACTCTGCATTCTGCACTCTAGACTCTAGATTGTAGAATCCTGGAAAGTGGACAGTGGACTGAGCGCTTTCTCAGCTCTTCTTGTCAAATGTCAAATATTGTGCAGTCACTGGAAAAATGTTCAAGAGGAAACAGTAAACAGTAACAACCAAAGGAGCACCCACTTTTCCTCATCGAGGATAAATACGATGAAATTTATTCAAAAGTGAACAGTCGAACAGCAGAGAGAGACGAGGAAGAACTGAGTAGACTTGGACAAATCATAAATAGATAGATAACGAACGGCAACGAGTGGTTGAAAGTTGAAAGTAGAAAGGAGAGTGAAAGTGAAAGCAAAAGCAAGCGAGTGCGTGTTGACTATAAACTTCAATACTAGAGACTGGGCTGGGAACGAGAGAAAAGTGCGTGAGCATAAATATAGTGCATACTCGGTGTTTTGTGTGTAACGGTGGAATATAAAAGTGTCTAGATAGTGCATGAAGTGCATAGTGCGTAAGTATATTTGTGCAGACACTAGACACGCACAGTAAAATTCTACGCAGTTTCCCGCACCAGACCGAGAAAGATAGAGGTGAAAGTAAAGTCGCAGTTGACAGCAGGATTTTGTGCTTTCTCCAAAAATCAAAAAGATTTCTGTTTGCAATCAAATAATTCTTCATCTTAATTAACATTGGGATTTGAGACTTGAGACAGATTTGTGCTGTATTCGCAGGCAGAAATAAGAAATAGTGTGTGAGTTTTACATTACGAGTGATAACTTTTGAGTCTTGAATCATGTCGTCATCAGACGAACACTTTGTAAGTTTTGGATGAGTCATATTATTTTCAATT
Organism: Sminthurinus aureus; assembly: GCA_034698265.1. Classification (NCBI taxonomy): domain Eukaryota; kingdom Metazoa; phylum Arthropoda; class Collembola; order Symphypleona; family Katiannidae; genus Sminthurinus; species Sminthurinus aureus. Next base: position 3,987 of record JAQGBH010004345.1, on the reverse strand, counting down.
GTACATTGTTTTTATCCTACTTCCTTCATTATTCATGATTTATGATTTTGCATAGTAAAGCTATAATAACATGTTATTATTGTTGTACAAACATTATGACTTATGAATTATGACGCATGTTGCAGGAAATGTCGGACAAAAACCGGAAGGGCTCGACAAGCTCATGTAAGCACAATTTGTAATTTTACAACTTTTACTACAGGATCTTGTGCATTTTGCATTTGTGATTTGTAATAATATTATGTTGATTCTGTATTCTGTATATTGAACATTGGACATTGGATGAGGATGCAAATTGTTTAGTAATTAATCAAGGTTTTATTATGTATTATTTTTGCAGCGGATGAGAGGAAGTCGAGTCATTCCTCATGGGACTGGATTCCACAACATGTCTGGAACACTCATCATCACTATCCGGTTTACCCACACCCGGAAAATTGCTGTGACTCACCCGATCAAAAACATTTGCACAAAGCACTCCCAAAATCCGAAAAGAAAAGTACATAATAAATACATACAAAATAAACACAAAATTCAAAAAAAGAGTTTAAATTTAAATCTTATTTTTTATCCCCGTAAAAAATATAATTAAAAATTTTTATGTTTATTTTTCAGTGTCAGCATTTCAGTTGTGGCAGAAACGATATCGCCGGCAGAAGGCACTGAGCCCTAAACAAAATTAATAAATTCTTTCATCAACCACAAGCATCTAAAATGCAATGTCTCAATCTTAATTCTCAATCTCAATGTCAATGTCATTTTCAATTACAATGTCAATTTCTGTCAGTTTTCAATGCCAATCGGCTTGGCTTGTTAAAATCATGGAAAACGCACAAAATCTTTGTCACTGTAGTCACTAGTTTGTAGTTTGTAGACTGTAGTCTGTAGTTTCAAATCTCAAAGTAGAGAAAAATATTACACTTAGTCAAGTAATATCAGTAGTCGATAATCAATTTACGAGGGAATCAGAATCACTCGCCTTTTTTACATTTTTCCTACTCTTTTTACAATGTGTTTCACATCATTTTTATCATTATTGTTAAATATTTCATATGAATGTAAATACGTTTGAAAATAAAAAGTTGAATAAATCATATTTACGCACTCAAATGTTAAACGTTATAAAAAATAAAAAGACGTTTTTTTACAAAGTAAATAATTTCCATTGAAATTTGAAATGGCTGCATTTTTTGTGCATATAACGTCAATTTTTTTCAATATAGTTTTTTTTGGACTCTAGTTTTCTCCCATATTATATATAAAGTTAAAAAAAGTTATACATTCGATAATTTTCTACATACATACAGTATACAGTATATACAGTATACAGTAGTTGGACTGATAAGAAAAGGTAAAAATATATCATCCTTGTGTTTGTTCATGTTCAATTTAAAGTACCTAAATTATTATGCAAATGAGAAAGGTTAAAAAGGAAAGACTACAACGCGTCAGCGTCTATTTTTATTCACTTTTTTGAGTTTTCTGTTTTCTGTTGCTTTTCGAACAAAAAAAGTTGACTTTAGAGCTTCATCACTCATCACTCATCACGTATTTCCACCTCAAGTAAATTTAAGGTAAGTGTGAAGAATATTTGCAGAATTAAGTAAATTGATTGTGATACAGATTTTCCAACATCATAATTAATTTCATGTGTTTTGTACATTTTGTGACATTGTGCAGATGTCGGATTTTGATTCAGATTCAGATTTTGAAATTTGGGATTGCAAAAGTGAGGATTCAGTTGAAAATGAACTTGATATTCCACCACGTATTTCGTCCCATCAACCAAAACCCCAGACCAAACCGGATTTTGATTCAGATTCAGATTTTGACATTCGGGATTGCAAAAGTGAGGATTCAGATGAAGATGCAATTGATATTCCACCGTCTGTTTCTTCCCATCAGCCAAAACCGGACTGGACTCTAGTTGAGAAGTTTGATTCAGCTGATTTGGGCCTTGAATTTGTCAAAAGTCAAGATCAATGGGCTCAAAGAACCAAGAATAATCTCACGGAGAACTACAAAATCTACTATTGTTGTAAGTATTCACGGCACCAAATAAAGAATAGGCAAAATTGCAGTAGTGTGTGCCTAATGACAGTCTTCACCACGGGAAGGGATCGTGGAAAATGTCAAGTTGAGGTCGCTCGACTGCCCCATACATGCACAGGTGACAAAATCCTCACCCTTGCACACAAAGAAATAATGAGAGAAGCATTCATCAGTGGAACAGCAAAAATCCCAACGACATTAAATGCTCTACTGAAATGTAAAAATTTGCCACAGCTAAAACGTGTGACCATTTCAAACTTCATCCAAAGGTTGAAAAAGTCCCTAAAAGAAAAAGATCCCATCAACAATTGTGAAGAATTGAAACGAGGGCATTCCCTTGTTAGCAAGAAGAGAAAAATTCCAGAAGATGAATCCGAAGAGAATTCTACAGATGAAGATGATCAAAATGTTCTTCATTTTCCAACACCAGTTAAATTGCCAGTGAAACGACGCCGTCTGCAAAAGTGTAAACCTGTGCTGTGATTTAACGACTTTGACCCAGAAACAATAATAATAATTACGGTACCCTAATTTACTACAAAATATTACTGTAGGAATTACTGACATTAATTCCTTTTATTTCTAATATTTGAAGATAGACATGGAAAAAATGCCGTTGCTACGTAGCAACGGCATTTTTTCCATGACAATCTTCATTAATTATTGTTTAATTCTATCATTCTTGTCATGCGATATGTGAGATATCTTCATTTTTACTTCTTTTTGAAACTGGATATATGTGGAAATGCATCAATTATATATAATTTTTTTGACTATATGGAAAAAGATTGGTCTTGTATGAAAAAAAAACCCCAAAAAAATCTACATGGAAATTATCATACATGTTAAATCTGAGCCAGTGACGTCACTGGTTCACATTTGATACATGCGTATACATATCTATAATAACTACTCATAGATTTTAAAATCTTCATACACCTGATACGCATAACGTATAGTATGGAAAAAAGTAATTTCCATTGAAATTATACTCTTTTTTCATGTCATATTGCATAAATATCTCTTTATTCAATTCGCAAAATTTGAGAATAAAATAAATGAACATGTTTGACAAATGTTTATATTATTATGTGTAAAACTAACGTTTTCTTCTCTCTCGTATCATTTTTCTTTCCTTTTGCTTTATCATTTCTAATTTATATGTCTAAATATTAATAATTTATAAGTATTTATTATATGCATCAAAATCAAAAAAGCAAAGCAGCACATTCAATATTCATTGAAATACTTTTTACGATTATTCATTAGTCATTAAAATAGTTATGGATGTCGATTATACAAATTATCATTCCACATTTCAAATCATGTGTGCTAATGTCAAAACTTAAATAAAATATATTACGCATATTATGTATAGTTAATATAATGCATACTTTTAGGATTTTGAGAATACTCATAGTTAATAATAATGTACAGTACAATATCATACAGTCTAAAACATTCTAGTATATCTTCTATCTTCTTCTACAAAATACATATACATTTACACCGGATGAGACAAAAAAAAGGTAGGTATTAGGTAAATATGTGTGTACATGAGTTGGGAATAGTGAAACATGTATATATATGTACAATTATGTACTTAAATACTAGTAAATAGGACGAGACAACACACCAAATTACAATTTACAAGTCACAAAGTCAATCTACAGTCTACAACAACAACTGGATTGGAAAAAACTGGGATTTAACCATAAATTGCCATAAAAATTAAAAATTATTGAAATATTATTATAATTATTATGTAAAATGTCAAAACTAAAACTACAAGTACATTTTTGGTATTTCATTTAATGTGAATTTCGGATTTCGGAATCAAAAAGGTTACTCATAATAATATATATACCGTATTTTCTCTTATTGTGCTGCTGCCGTACTATTAGAATTTTTTCTATGGTCGCCGTATGTACGCTA
>JAQGBH010004344.1:0-17091 GCA_034698265.1 Sminthurinus aureus | reverse complement strand
TTATAGCACCTTCCCCTAATGAGTACCTACAATTTGGTATATGGATCATTAAGATCCGTTCAGCCGTTTGGGCTCCAAGGATGCCCCTACGATTTTCTTTGTGAACTCTAAAGGAAAATATATCTTCCTTCCCTTAACAAGTATATTCTACCTGTATGGATTTGAATCCACAACCTCAGATGACATGACCTCAATTTTTGATCTTGATTGCAAATTTTTTAAAGTAGCCAACTCTGATTCCAGCTCAGCAACTCTGGTCTTTAATTCTTCAACCGACATTTTGACAAAATTTCAATATAAACTATTTTTAAATGTGCTAAAACTGCTATAACTGAGATCTATAATCTATAAACGACTACAGAATGTGTATTTTATCGTATCAGAAAAGTTACACAAAAGTTAAAAAAAGTCCATATGCTGCTTTCTGCTTTCTAAATAAACACAAATGTGCAGTGAAGTTAACACCAAGTTTCAATTCCTCTTCTGCTTTTCTAAACCGAAAACTTAAAAATATAAAGTGTCGGAAATATAAACTATGAAAACAATGCACAAAACTGAAATAATTACTTTTAAAATATCCTAAAATTGACAAAGTGTTTTATCTGTCGTCCACAAAAATGTCTATATAATTTATACCTAGCCTTACCGCTAATGTCTCAAGGCTCTCTAGCTCTCTAGCTGCTTGTACATGGTACACTTTATTTCTCTCACACACACATCACACATCACACACAGTGTCTAAAACGTTATGCCAATGTTTTCAGTGAAACTACAATGTTGTGGTTTCCAGCAGTACTTTATGATATGTGATTCCGTGTTTTTTTCTCCAGGTTTTTCCTATAACTTCTGTCTGCATGCAAGAAAATCATTTTTACTATTTAATAACAGTGATTTTGGTAAAAGTGCAAACAAAAGCATTGCAACTTGTGACTTGTTGACAGGCCAAATCTGCCACAGATCAATCGAAAAGTTCACTAACTAACTACGGTTTCAAGTTTAAAAGTCATCCAGCTCATAAAATGTATTGAATATTTAACATACATCTACAACAATCAATTTAAACAGTGGGACTTTTTTTTATTGTCATTAGCCACAGCTGCTATAGATTTTCGTGATTGTATAGCTTATAAGTACACATCACGACAAAAAGATAAATGACATAATAATATTCATACAATAATAAACTACCTACAGTAGCATTAACTCCATAGACTGAGCACACTGATTACTAAAATCCCTTAGATTTTGCCCTCTATACTGTATACTCTATATGTCTACAGTCTACAATACATGTACAATGTACATTATATATATATAATACATGGTAAACATAGTATGATTATCATACACGACTCTATACGTGGCTATAGTTAAACAAAGCTGTATACATATACGTAGTTTTATCATCGAAATATCATTAGCATGAGACGTTATATCTACTACAAATACATGATGATGAGTTTGCACAGTTAGCAGTATTCAATCTCCTCTATGTTATGTACCTATTCTCTATTTTTCTATTACAATTTTGCATGAAAATTGCTCATATATTTTACTGTAATAATAAACACGATTTTTTTTTTGTATATGTACCATAGTACGCATAATATATGTTGTATATTATGCTTCGGAGTTGTGAGAATCATTTTTTATCTCTCTTCCGATATTGACTAACAAATATTCCGGTGTAATATGCACTATGCACTGTAGAGTTCATTCCATGATATATAATGTATAATGATATAGTATACCATTATCCATAATGATGCATAATTGATTATATTATTATGCTTATAAGTTATCGTAGAACTGATTATTGTGGTGTACAGTGTACATGTAAATGTATATATGCGCAATTAGCATTAAAAGTCAGTTCTTTTTTTTTCTTTTGAACTATTATTATTGCGTTTATTCAAAAACGATATTTTTCAGTCTTTATAGCTTTGAGCTTTGGTTTCTGTGCAAAAAAAAAACTTTTATAAATACATAGAGATAGAGATAGAAGCGTATAGACTATAGAGTAACTTAAGCCCGGTACAAATAAGTAAGAATATTTACACACCGATGTTGATCCGTTATCAGATTCCGTTTTGCATGGACTGTTCTCAAATTCCCCAGAATTACGTACAAAAACAATATTATAGTATAGAGTACAGAGCACAATAAGAAAGCCAGACATCACAGTTCTAAATATAAAAATGGAATAAAATCATCTGTGCTAACTGCTAACGTCAATCTCTATATTAGTTATATAACCTTTAGAAAAATATCAAAATATTTTGGATTACATATAATATTATATCATACTGTAATTATTATTGTTTTTACATTGTCTAGTTTACTGTGTGACGACTGACGACAAAAGAGTTTATATATATATATGACTATACGCAAAACATTTGCCTATACAAACAGTATACATAGTTATGCTAATTACACAAAAAACAAATACCACATGTTAACAATAATAAAAATAATAAAAGTGCAGCAGAAGTAACAACAACAGTAGTGAAAGATTCATAAATCATAATATTATAACGTTTAACTATATTTAATAAAGTACAAAACAGTAAACAGCATACAGAATGCTTTTACTATTGAATGCAACTATACTACTATAAAATAAGGAAGTGTTTCTTTTAATAAAACAATGCTCAACGTAAGTATACTGTGTATAACACATAATAAATACTAAATAAATAAAACGAAGAACAACAAAACATTCTCTACATAAAAAGTCTACAAAAGGAGGTAAGTTATACATACGACAAACACGTGCTATAATTATATTAATATCACGTTACTCTAATATCATAACAAAATGCACTTTTTAAATTTTATACATTTTATAAGTCACTGCCGAACTCTTTTTATCATTTTACACTTTTTAAACTAACAAAGTGTAAAGAAAAAGAAACACACGGAGAAAGATTTGTATTTGTTTACAGAATACTTATAGCATAATAATAATATATATAATTTAGTACAATGTTTTAGTGCCTCAGTACACCATAGTATTATACACACCGTTACTAATAAGTACCTGAAAAGTGAAATCACAATAGTTTATTTTACTTTGTATTTAACATTTGAAATTTAGGTTTTCCTCTGGACTTGGATTTTGGAATCTGGAGAATTATAAATGCAAGTTGCATTTCATAATCCACCATAAGTTTACAGTTTATACTGACGTGAGTGCCTGTAATTCCTAAAATAAAAACGTACAGTAGCATGTCCACGCTTGCGTTATACATACATAACACAACGTTTTTTCAAGTTATTGTCAAAATTAATGAATAATCCTTTATGTCTGTATTTATGTACATCCAAATAGGTCATGGGTGGTTGTTGTACCAAAGATTTTGCTGATGATGAAGCTATGTCGGATGGAACGAGGACACAGCCAAACCCTATAATTATTGGACTAGCCGGACATTTAAGACAACATTTTATTTCCAGTGCAACACCCACTCCAAGACCGGAATTAGATTTACCCCCAAGTTACATAGATGTTTTTAATTATGACAATAGTTCATTACCTTCATATGATCAAATCGATGATGGTTTTTACTTCAATGAAGAAATGGTGGATGATAAACAATCAATTATATTAGCTATGCATGGAAATACAATGTCAAGTTAAAGCATTGTACATACTATAATATTATTATTGAATTGAGAATGTTTTGCCAATTTGCCATAAGACACAATACTAAAAATACGAAAGTATGTAAAGAAAACGTTAATGGAACTGAAACTGCAAACTATGGGCTGTTAAATGATTTAAGTAAGATACTTTTTTGCTGACCGTTTTGAATTAAATTTTCGACTATTAATCATTTTGTTATGATAATATATTAAAGTAGTATACATAATTATTAAGACTTTTTATAACGATAAAATGATAGATTATGTTGTAACTGATGATAACGAGAGAACATATATAAGACTGTTTAATTTTTAACAGTCATAATATGTTTTATATTTGTAGAATATTTTAAAAGGTCAATAACTATGTTCTATAATAATAATATATTATGGAGTTTTGAAAAAAAACATTATTGTAACATTTTACAAGTACCTCATATGGTATGCATGAATTGAACTATAATAATATATTGTTACTAACTAAACAGTATAAGAAACAAATTAATATTGTTTTTTCAGGGACGTGAATCTGAATAAAAGACACGAAACAATATTATACAATTGATAATTATACTACAGCCTTATTGAATTTGTTTTTTTATTTTAATTTGGAAATTGCATTTTAATCAAAGTTCCAAATAACCATTTAGCTATCAATTATAAAACAGAGGATGCATCTTTTTTTCTAATTCCAATTGAAAGTAAAAAGTAGTATTATATTATTATGAGACTAATAAATCTTACGCTTTTTATACTACGTGTGTATTAAAATGACAATAAATATAAAACTCATAACTCATAACTCATACATATTATATAATCGGTACAACATGTGTGCACGCATATATTTTACGTTTTTACTTACTTAAAATCCAGCAATTCATTCACACTACCAATTGTATGTGGTTGATTTACAAATAATAATACATTTGGATACTTTTTCAAAAAAAACAACTCTAATATTAATTAGAAAAACAACACAATCACTACTTTTTCTAAGTTTTCTTGACTAGTTTGAAACGATTATGAGTAGGTTCTGGTATGACATGACAATATTTCTTGTAAATTGGTGTTCCTTCAGTCCCTTCATAGTACTTTTGTATCAGACTGTTTGAGTAGTCGATATCCGATCTTTCACATGTAAATCGAACTGTTCCTTCTTTTAAGGCACGTAATTTTAGTTTATCAAGAACAGCAACCTGAGTAAACAAAAATATAGCAAAACACAACAGAAAAACAAACATTAACTTATGATTTATACACATAATATTATTATACCTCGAAACAAAATACAACATCAAATCAATGTGAAAAAATCTTACATTCATTCCTGGATGATATCTCAGACGACCCTGTGTAGCAATCACATCATTAATTAGAACGTTACTTCCTTCACTAAATTTAATTGACCACTTAGGTCCTGGAGCTTGCTTCTTATTCCTACAAGCTGTACCTGCTTTTTTACTTGCATGTCGAATCGGAACTGTAAACATAAAAAAGAGTATTCAATTTTAGAATTTTCAAAAATTAAATATAACATAAAAATGAGAAAGTTTTTACATGTAAATATAGCATGTTTACATTTTACATCATGAAAAATGAAACTCACAGAAATAATTCACCGATTGTCCAACAGTTCCAAAACGACTTAAACTTAATATAGATGTCATTTTAAAGTGCTTTTTATGCACTATCCACTAAAATATGTAATCAATATAAAACACAATTGATTTAACTGGATTTTTAACTATAATTTACTAAATGTATGTTTTCAATTAGGTCCCAAAAGGATTTAGTTTAGGGTCTCCCGTTTTAAATCTGTGAAAATCATCGAAAATATTGGGCATAGAAAATCATGTGTACATGGGCGTAGACCATGTATAAAATAATACACACATGTTTAAATTGAAGAGAGATTTTTGTCATTAGAATTTTGTGAAAAAACTAATAGTGGATAATTAAATATTTAGAATTAGGTTTTGTTTTTAATTTAATTACATTTAAGGATGGGGTATGTGGCAAACTATGTCGGTGGGACAGTGGCTGTCACTTCCATGATTGTTATCACAATTATCAGTAAGAAAAATAGAAATTTTGCATGTACAATTTTAATTTATAGTTGTTTTGCAAAAGTGTATAATGTATATGTATTATAATATATTTTTGCAAATAAATATATATAATTACAAGCATTCAGGTCAAGTACTTTGGAATATGACGTATAACATTTTGATATTTTTTCTATTTGTTTTTTGACAGTTCTATACTACATTCTTACTGGCCAAGGCGAACGAATCGACATAGGATGGTATGATTTCAAAATAAATTACTAAACCATGTATAGATTTTCAACAGATTGAATATATTATATATATGCATGATATTATTATTTGGGTGTATATTATGATAATATTGTAATCTTTAATTCTTTTGATATTCAGGTTCCTAACAGAAACCTCTCCTCACAGTAAGTTACTTTTGATTGTACAAAAAACATACTATTTTAATACACAAACAGCTGTGGTAGTGTATATATATCGATCGTCTGCTAAAGATTGAAGATGTAGAATGTAGATAGATAGACAATATTTGTGTATTTTCTAACTTGTTCATCCTTATTAAAATTACATGGAATTTATGTGATTCATTTGTAACTCTTTTTTTTTTAGTGTGGGCAGCTACTGGTGCTGGTTTGTCAGTTGCATTATCCGTTGTCGGAGCTGCTTTGTAAGAATTTTAAATTATATAATAATATAGAATAATATTATCATATCATTTGTACGTTTTTGTTTTTGAAATTGTGAAATGTTGATGCATAATATATATATGACAAACGTACGTTATAAAAGTATCAGAACTGTTATAATGAGTATACAATTGATACAGCGTATGCCAATGTCAAATAAATACTTGAGTGAGTTATAATGAGTATTATTCTTTACTTTTCAGAGGGATCCATACCACTGGTGTCTCAATTGTTGGTGGAGGTGTTAAAGCTCCAAGAATCAAAACTAAAAATCTGATTTCAGTTATTTTCTGTGAAGCTGTAGCTATTTATGGACTCATCACAGCAATTGTCTTGGCAGGTTTAATAGAAGTAAGTGATGGAAAAATTTTATTGGTTTTTCCATACTACACATCATATGTATCCCGTTGTACTTTTTTGTACATTTTGTATGTTTCAATATTTTTAACTTTTGTCTGGTTCTTTTTCTTCTTTTTATTTTGTTTAAATAGCGTTTTGATCCACTTCAAGCTGAAAGTAATTTCGCTCACAAAGGTAGAAACTGGATGTCAGGATACTTAATGTTTTTTGCGGGTCTGACAGTCGGTCTAGTCAATTTAGTCTGTGGAGTTTGTGTTGGTATTGTTGGTTCGGGGGCTGCTTTAGCTGATGCTGCTAACCCTGCACTTTTCGTTAAGATCCTGATTGTTGAAATCTTTGGAAGTGCTATTGGACTGTTTGGACTTATCGTCGGAATTTATATGGTAATCATAATAATAACTATTATTTTTCTTTTAAAAATGATTGTAATGTGTAAATATATATTCACTATACATTATTAAAGTGTAATACAAACATGTTTTACTGTAGCATAATTGTAATTTATTTCGTGTTGTGTATATTTTTTTTTAGACATCCAAAGTCAAAATGGGAGACAAAGATTAAAATGTAGGTAAATACATAATATAGAATATTATAATATATCGTGACTGTAGTAGTTACCTAATATGTGTAAATGTAACGGATTTTACGTAGTTTTTGTTCAAATAGTGTTGCTGTGTATTATTTTTAGTAAAAAAAATCGTAGTTCATATCATCAATGATAATATTTTATGATTTACAAAGAAAACAAAATGGTCATAATATTATATAGATAGATAGTTATCATGTAGTGAACAAAATGAATCAATCTTCATATATTATCTTGTATTTAATATTTTTAACTTTTATGTGGTTTATTCCTCCATTATAAGTTAATATATTTATATAATATCTATTCTTCGTGATATTTACTGTTGTTCATAATAATAATAATGTAGCATAAATACTTTTATCATTGTCATTATTTTTTTGAGTCATTCCAGACTGGATTTTCCAGTACAATAATAATTAAAAAAATATCATCCAATATTATGTTTAATAGAATAACAATATGGCATTGTATATATATATATATATGTTATATGTGTATATATTTTTTTCTTGTTATTACGTGTCAAATATTTGTACATACTTTCAACGCACTTATTTACTTTATATTTGTACGAATGAATATACCTGAAATTGAGGGTGAAGGAGAGAAAAAAAGAGAAAACTCCGTATTATTATTATCTCCATATATATTTATGCAAGAAAGAATACAATGATATAATATATATTATACTATATTGATCATGTGTATTCCTGATATCATTGTAATAATATTAAGTAGGAGTAGTTTCTATTTTAAATCCAGTCAGATTTTATGAGAATCAATTATCAATTATTTATCATTTGTGATTAGGTATATGTAAGAAAGCCTGGATTTAAAGATACAAAAAAAAAACAAAGATTTAAATTGAATACTACTATGATTATTATAAAAAAACTATATATATATATATGCAAAGATGAAAACAATAACAATAAATAGCTATCGAATCGATTTGCAGAAGAATAGCATTTACTCTTTAACTGATTATGGGAGAGAAGGATATATACGATAGCATGTGTAATGTGTATATGTTCAAATGTTATTAATAATTGGTAAGATATACTAAATCATCAAATAGACAACGTAACAACTATATAATATTATATGAAAATTAAATGTTAAATACAATTAATAATAATAATGATGATGATGATTATTATTATTATTATTATTCTGAAAAATGGAAAAATAATTATATATACTCAAGCATGTATCAAATATCTATTGTTATTCCAATATACAACATGTATAATTAATCTATACTCTACACATAATGATATATGATTGATTATGCCATTATTCAAATGTACTTATTATATAAATATTATAATAATCAACCATTAAATACAATCGCAGTTTTATTTCTATTTGCAATCTTCAGATTATTCGATTATTTATGACATTTCCATTGATTCAAGGTACGTAAGAGGTGACAAACATGTAATCCATATTAATTAATACAGTAGTACATAATTTTTAGAGTACAAAAAATGATAGATTTTAATGAATTTTCACATAGGTAAATATTGACTACAATAAATCATAATTGTTATGATAAATATTCAATAACACAGGCAGGAAACCGTATCAATAAATGTACTGATTACAGGGAAATATAGTAATATAGGATTCTCCGTTAGTTTGGTTGAAAATAGTTTCCAGTTTAACGTTTTTCCCACCGATTCGTCCATTGACCAGGACTCTCCACTTTTTTAAAAATTACAATAATAATAATTTAACACTTTTTATTTTGAGTTTTAGAATTTTACCTTCAATTTGAGATTGAGCATGATTTGCATGATTTTTTTTTATATGTGTGTGTGAGAGTTTGTGGAACTTGTAAAGTTTTACCACATCTGTCAAACACATAATAGTGGTTGGTTATTGTGTAGTTGACGGTCGAGTATTTAAAACGGATCGAGAAATTGAAGTTATTCGTTATGTCATTAGAGAGTTAGGGAAATCAGCCTTCGCTCAAGGCAGAAAAGATAGGGGTAAATTATAAAGTTCCGAGTGGCTCGAATTCATATTCAATCCCACATTTATGAATATTATTATAATGATTCAAGATTAACTAATTAGTTGGTAATAATTTGGATTTTTTTGTATTAAAATTCCGTAGTACCTTCTTTGCTTGTAATTTCAAACCAACATTTTCCAAATACACATACACGTCCACAGCAGTCAATGTTTTCTTGGCAAGTTCCCCTTTCTTTACACTGAAAAAGTTTACAACAAAACATAAATCAGTAGCTATTTCTCATGTACAAAAATATAGTGTGTAAATAGTTCAATTTTTCTTCTTATTACTAGTTTTGGATTTCTTTTCTATGAGTCTGACGATTAATGACCTATGGAATATGATAAATTTGCTCACCCGTGGAAGTCTAGGGTTTCTTGCTTTAGAAAAAGTCACGGTGACACACGTTGTTAAAATTAGAAGGATTAGAAACACAGGTGTTCCACACAGTTTCATTTTCAATTAGATAAATATCGGTTATCTCTGTAACCAATATCTTATCCACAAAAAAGTAAGTCTTCAAAATGAAAACTATTGTGATTATTGTAAAATGTACTAATAAGATGTTTCGCAATGCAAGTCTGACTCGAAATGACAGTGTTCATTGTTTGGCTTTCGTAAAATGACGTGTGCACTTAGGTAGTATGTACTATGTACACTTAGTTTTATTTACGACAATATATTTTGTTGAATTGAAAACAGTTACAAATTTCTCACAGGAAAAAACTCATAATTATTACGTAACTTGTAACACTAATAAAAAAATGTAATCATGGGACATCATCAAAGAAAAACAAAACGATAAATACGATTTACACATGTTTATCAGTTCCTTATCATCTTCAATTAAAAATTATTGTATATCTCTATTTTTCTCTCTGTGAAAATGTTCACTGGAAATAGAAAGAGAACCAGAGATGATGTTATAAAAAAACTACAGCCTATAGCCTACAGCATTTAAAAGCAAAAAGGAAATTAGATTTTATGTATATGGAGCGGAAACTGTTAATTGTGAAAATGTGTTTTTTATTCAGTTTTATTGCACTATATCATACACTGTACACTGTACAGTGTACACTGGATGCATAAGATGTGTATAAATTGTATGTGTTAAAATGTCCATTCGATTTAAATGTAATATAAAAGTTGGGCAGTATATCACGAAAAAAAACGAATTTAATAACCTTTTTGTCCTCGCTTCAACAATTTTTATCAAGGACTCGTCTGTCATCGCGATCCTAGATCCTAGACAATGCACATTGTGTACTATAGTGTTTAGCAGTGTAGCATATTTAAATGGTGTTTTGCACCTAAACGTATTAAAAACTTTAATTTGATAGAATCAACAGAGTAATAATAATAAATAATATGAATGCATCAAAAGTTTTTGTTAGACACAGAATGCAAGTAACAAAGTACATTATGTATCATGTACAATGTACAATGTACAATAAATATGCATGCATAAAAGTTTGTAGTATATTTGCATTTTAGAGTTCTTTATGGGTACGATTTGGATCACTGGACTATTTTACATATAAATTAAACTAAAGTGGCAACACAGATAAAATGTTTTCCTGTCACAATAGTTGGACAATAATCAAAATTATTACTACCATGCATCTTCTTTTTTTTGTTGTAAACTTGAGCAATTTTATTCGCACACACATTTGTAATGTTGTATTTTTTTTTACTTTTTTCGATTACACATGTATAACGTATAACAACATTCACTGACAACGGTAATGACGGAAGATTTAGTTGAGTTAAAAAAGTAACTTGAGAATTAACTAAAGTCGTCGACACTGTTGACTTTGAATTTTTCCATGTCGATTGGAGATTTTTCTACATCTACTCTCAAAGATGTAAACCACAGGGATTTGACTTGAGACCTTAGTTGACAAATTTTAGAATAAGCTTTAGATTTTATGGCAAAGGACTGAATATATGAATCACATTCTGTATCATCATGAGGGCAATTCCATTGAAAAATTTCTTCAATCTTGCCCGTGAGTTTCAATCTAAAAACGTCTTCTGCCACTTTAACATCATGCATCAGTTTTTGTACAATGGTTCGAAAATTTTCGAAACATGTGAAAACTACAGTAATTTCCATCCAAATCCTTTTGAATTCATCAGTAACCGTATTTTTATCCTGACTTGAAAGTTGACTTTGGCTCATATTTTGTAGGACAAAAGTACTCATGTCTTTGACCATATTTTGAGCAACTTTGAGCGATGGTTCAAAATTAGTGAGGTGTTTTGTGGATTCAACCAGAATTTCAGTGACACTATGAACAATATCCTTTAAAACGGAAAAACGCTCCATTGTGTTCAAAGCAGAGAAGGAAACACAGCTACTCTTTTCATTCATACAATTATTGTTACTTTTATCACTCTCAATCTCGTGACCATGATGATGATGATTCTGATCCGGTTCATTCTTCGATTGCTGAAATGTTGATGGTTGAAATACTAAATCTTGATTTCTCTCAAGCCATGAAATTGTACACAAAACGGAGCTATTCTCACTACCTTCCGACACATGATTTTCCATTCCAGTTTCAATCCGATTTCTAAGGTTGTTATTCGCTGACTCAAGTTTTGATAGAATCAAATTCCAACTACATGCTGAATTACTAGTGTCACGTTCCCCATCATCATTGTGTAGGTTATTTGTAATTTTATTATGATAAAATTTACTATTTTGTGTATCCTTGTGTTGATGATTTCCTTTTAAATTGACTCGTCCCTTCACTACCCAATGAATCAACTTTTCTAATTGGGGATCAATCGTATTTTGAAACTTTTTCAAAGACATCATTAAACTCGTCACTTCTTTCAAGAAAATATTTCCTTGATGCAAGGTTTCTTCTATACATTTCATAAGATCATCCTTGTAAGGAAGTAGTGAGGATAGATGATTTTGAAAAATTAACTCTAGTATTCCATTTGAGATCATAGTGCCAAGTGCATTGATTTTACTCACACGGAGTTCATTTTCATTATAAGCAGCATTTGGTAAATTTAATTGCGAAGCAATCCATTTAATATCTTGAGAAAATAGAAGTTGTTGAATTTTGTGGGATTTGATAATGAGGACATTTGTTAGATATTGTGAATGACTATTGTTATTATTATCATTATTATTATTTACTATTGTGTTTGGTTCGTTTGAAAGGTTAGATTGGTTAGTTTGATCCGTAATTGTCTGAGGAGGTGGGATGGAAATAGGAATGACCGCATTATTTTCAGTATTTTTACTAGGGAAAACATTTTCAATGCTCATGATTTCTTCAATATGACGACGCATTTTGGTTTCATTCTCCCTCACAACCACTGTGACATGACTTAATGCTGTGTCAGTAGTAGTCATAGAATTCTTATTGTTACTACTATTATAAGATTGTCTCGTTAAAAAGTTTCCAGAAAATGGTACATGGCGAAACAGTTTTTTCAAACGTCGTGATCCGGAAGTCTCAGAGTCCACAACTAATTTAAGTGTTAGAGGGAGAAGGGCTATTTCTTCTTTAACTCCAACAGACTGTTCTACTAAATATTTAAGCATGAGATCGAATGTTATAAGCCCCTTTTCCACATGGAGCATACAAGCCCTAGCCACTGAATGGTCCGCTGTATTTAAAACAATGCTCTTCCTCTTCATTTCCTTGACATTACCAATCATTTCATCTAACAGCTGACCCAATGTTTTGAACTGACTATCCATAATTTCTCCCTTGAGTCGTTCATGAATTTGTGTACACAAAGAGATTGCTCGATGTACTTGTTCATTCATCCGATGCAGGAAGCTACGAAGTAGCCTTCCCCGAGTCACTATTGAACAATTTTCGAAGGATAATGTGGCTCCTTTGTAATTGATTGAAATACCAGCTGAATTTAAAACAATAGACATGCCTTGACGATTCAGATTCTCTTGGAGTTGGACTACATCAATGGAATTGATTTTGGATAATGCTTCATTTTTAATTTTGCTTTCCTCGTTCCCAGTTAACGGATTCCCATGGGTAAATTGAGAAGTATCAGCATTAGTACAATGACTAATTATTGGCACTTGAAAATTTGTACACTTAGTCTCCAGTTTGTGCACTTTCATTTGAATTTTTTTCAATTCATCTTTCATCAATCGCATTAAACTACAAAGCTGTGGGATGGATTTTACAAAATATTTTAAATCTCGACGAATTTCCTTTTTCATTGCAGCTGGAAGTTTCATACTGTTATCATTATTTGGTTTCAAATCTTGAGATGAGTCAAATTCTGTAGAGTTGTTTGAACTTGGTGTTTTTGACCCCGTCTTTTGTCGTTCTTTTTCCCCATCACTGTCACAGTCATCCATATGCGATTGGGAGTAAGTGGTGTGATCCAGACTTTGAAGAGCGCGAGCAATGATCCAAAACCAAGTTGTAATTTCGACAAAACGAATATCACAATTTTGACTACTAGTTTTTACATCATGTCCAATCTTTACATTTTGATTAATGGGAAGAAAAAGGGACTTTTTCACTTGATCCAAATTATTTTTTATTTCTTTCAAATGAATCCCTACAGCTTTTCCAGCCACGTGATAGAGTTTGATGTAATTAGAGCACATTTTTAAATCCAATAGATCTACAATTTCCTCACTGTTCTTCTTCTTCGACTTGACCATGTTCAAAGGAATTTGATTCTGAATGGACAAATCCTTGACGTTTTCGGACGCCTCTGTTATCTGACCTTCGGAACGAGGACAGTAGTATTCTAAATTACTGAAATTTATGGAATTTTTTTTGTGTATTTATGTGCGTACTGTACGGCTTTAGAGTTAAACAAATGAAGCGTAAAGCTGAAAAAAAACTTTAAAAAAAAACTTAACAAAATACAAAAAACATGTAAATTCATGACATGAAAACAAACTTACGAAGGTTTACAGCTATAATAATTTGAGATCGTTGTCAAACTCTTGGAGACTGATTTACTCGTTTTTGATATTGGGGCAGTACTTTGTTCAACTTGTGATGTTTCTGCCTGCTCTTGAGTCTTTGGAGTTTCAGTTTGAAATTTTGAAAACTCCACGAGACATCTACGGTAAAAAAAACACCATAATAATATAATTGTTTTTATAATTTATAATATAACAAACTTGTGATACATGAAATAATATTTATGACAATGAAATTAACAGCACCAACGTAAATAACCTATTTTTATACCTGTTTGCTGTATTCCTTGCTTCAAACAAGTAAGCCAAGCTATTCAGGGGTGTTGAAAATTTTAATTGAACTTGTCCATAAAGTCGAATAATATTGATCCTTTCATCAAACTTGAACTGTCCAAGTACAGCAGTTTTTCTTCTCTTTAGTAATTTTTCAAGGCTAGCTTGAAAGGACTGCATGAACTGTACATTGTACATGTTGTGTTTACAAAGTTGTTCAATTTTCTTATTCGTTTTTACCAACTGATTGATCACATGAGATTCGACATGATAAAGCCACAAGGTTGTGTCTTTCCTCCGAACCAAATGTGCGGACAACTCATTGACATCTTTAGACATTTTTGATAATGCAGTAAGGGAAGAGAGACCACCCAGTGGAGTTAAAAAATCTCGGGCTTTCTCCATCTTCAAAATAACTTTTTGAATGAGTTGATGAACTTCAGAGACACAGCGATCAAAAACATCAAGTCGTTGAGAGAATTTGAGTCGTGGAAATTGTACATTTTTATTTCGATCCGAATTTTTAATTTTGTCATCCGTCTTGATTTTTTGTTCACATAAACTTAGGCCACCTTCAAGTCCCCAACAAATACAATGATCTCTTGTTTTTGTTCCTTTTGAATCAATCAAATTTTCAGGATTTACTAAATTAGAAATGGAGCAAACATTATTTCCATCAGTATGATGATTTTGATTCTGGTTTTCTGCTCCTTGTGGAATATTAAGACTGTAAAGGTGTTTTAGTTTTAGTGATTTTTTTATTTTGGTTTTTTTCAAATGTCTATTTCCACTGGTTGACGTACTACCAACAAATTTCCAAACTTGACTACGAAGACGTACTTTACTAATAGCAATTACACGAGCAAACCGTTTGCTTCCCTCTTCTAAACTTTCTTGTATGCTCAAAATGAATCGAACAAGCTCCGCCGAGTCCTGCACAAGACACTGAAGGCGTCCTTTTACATGCTCAGCAGTTCGTTTCCGGTTTGTATCAGGAATATGCAAGCGACTTAGGACTTCAACTATAATCCAATACCACGCCTCTGCTACCGAAAGTCTTCGTTCTCCTCTGTCATGTCGATGAAGCCGATTATGAATGGATGATGAACCACTAGCGCTTGGCTGATGACCAGAGTCAAATCTCAGCTTCGTAGCAAGAGGAGTTAAAGGACGAAGAATGATGGATTGAACTCCTGTAATTTGACTGGCTATATCTTTCAAATGCCCCATAAGTTGGTCCAGCAGAAGAGCAATTTGATAGATGGACTGATGAAGAGCATGATGACTCAAATTTTCCAATAGGGTCGGTGCCAAACCTTGTTGTTGTCCTATTTCAGACCATTTTATCCGTAGTGGCGATGATGACAGTTGGATAGAACTTCCACTCTGTACCTGTGAAAATAACTTATCCTCGGTAGTGTACTCAATGGAGACATGTCCAGGTACTGTACTACTACTGCTGGCAACATTTGAGGATTCTTGATCACTTGAGCCTTTTGACCTGCTACTTGTTTCATTCACATCATTCTTTAAGTTACTGCTAATGTCATCTTTGGCTACTTGGACAATTTTTACGTCCTTTTCAAAATTGTTTTTAAATGCTGTTGGACTATCATTTTCCTCTACTTGACTCTTGGAAACAATGGAATTGTAATTCACAACATCATCAATCGGCAGACATTCTTTGCTTGAATCTTTAGGTGTAAGTTGTGTGGTTTCTAGTACTGAATTCTGCTGTACCACAACTGTTCTTTCATTATCCCCGTCATCTTCATCTTCATCATCGTCATGTTGAAGAGATAGTTCTGAAAAACTAACAAATGTTAAATGAATTACGAAATAGCATTACATTAGGCTCTTCCCAGGTTTACAATACACTTGAGTGATGAACTGCATGTTTCAATGTTGAAGAGTCAATTAACTATGTAAAAATCTGTTTACTCGGGCATTTCCTGTGCCAAGATGACTGCCTCTGCAATACTTTGGATGTACACTTTGTCAAGTCGTCATCATCATCCTTCTCAACAGATTCTTATAGTTGGGTAACTATCTTCACCGTTCACCACAAGAAAACAGGTGCCTCCAGGCCAGCTCAGCAAGTTATTAACTTTTTTTCAGAGTTTCCCATGCTACATGCTATGTTATGTTCTGTAATAAGAAAATATAAGCGCTCACAAACTAAAAGCAAAACTTCATTTCGAATTTCGGACTAGGCACTGCACTGTTGGCTTTGTTAAGGAATTTTATTTGTGTATTTCCCATGTCAACCCATGTTAAGATTGAGACCAATGAAAGGAGGAGACTATAGCAACAATTTTTCTCGTGCCTAAAAGTATGAAATGTGAGTTTCAGAGGACTTGGAGGAACCTGAAATATTTTTTTTCAGATTCCACAGTTACGACTCCCTTAGAATCCCGAGTTTGAAGTTCGTACAACATATACTTTGGGCTGTAGAAAAATCCAAAGACAACTCACAAAATTCTTATTTTTCCGGTTTTTCTCCTTCCACATAC
>JAQGBH010004343.1:0-17092 GCA_034698265.1 Sminthurinus aureus | reverse complement strand
CCGGAGCCTAAAGCATTTATGCTTTGTAGGCGATATAAAATCTTCACGAAGTGAAGATTTTTAACTTTATTTCCCTTATTTTTCTCTCTGTAGCTCTTTTTCCTTCCGAGTTTGGAGTTTTGAGTTTTGAGTTTAGAGTTTAGAGTAGGGAACAAATGAAACATTTACAGTATAAAAGCGTCAGCACTCGTATTTATTTTGAGGAGAGTACAAAATAAAAATGTGACTGAGATTTACTGAAGGTGCATTGAGCATTGAGCATTGGGCACTAGAGGCAAGAGGAGAGGATCTGAATTATCTGTCTGTATTCTGTATATTTATTTATTTATTTATATACAAAATGCATGTTATAAAAAGGTTGTCGTTGGCATGCCATCCACTAAATACTAAATACTAAATATAGTAAAGAGTCAAGAGATAAAAGAAGAAGGAAACTCTTTCCTCTTGTCGAGCCATTTGACCCGCTGGCAGCAGCAGCTCATACTCAATACTCAACCCTGCACATTGTGCATTGTACATACTTTGTACACTGTACACCTATTTACTATTTACCGATTGGCCACGCGTAAAATTTCCATTGAAAAGGTAACCTTGAACCCCATCGTGAGTCCTCTTCAAAAAGTCTGTCTCTGTCTTCTCTTTCTCTTTCTCTTTCTCTTTCTAGTGCTGGGATAAAAAACGTTTAGTTTGGAGTTTGGAGTTTGGAGTTTGGATTCAAATGCAATTCAAAAGTAAGAAGCTAAAAGTGTATGGAGTATACAGTATAGATGGATAAAATAGATAGAAAATGTACATTGTACAAGTTACAATTTACCTGTAGATATCTACCAATAAAAAAGGAAAACGGCTGCCTCTTTCTTCTTCTTCTTTTCATATCAGTAATCTGTACGTCATACTCGAACTCGAACTCGTAGTCCAAGTCAAAGTCGTACTCTACCACCTTCGTCTTTATTGTGTTGTCTAATAGTTTTTTCTAAAAGGAGATCATCCTCTCGTCAATGGACTAATATCCTCGTAATCTTTGAACACTCTCAACTCTCAACTCTCGAGACTCAAAACTGCTGACTGCTTCACATTTCACATTTCACACTGACTCTGCCGTCTTCTGACTTCTTTCTGTATTGTGTGTGATGACGAAAAATGTTGCTTCGAGATGATACAGATACACAAGACACAAGGCAGGCGGAGGTAAAAATTTGGGATTGGAATGTACACTCAAAACTTGATATTCAAATTGAAAAGGAAGAGGCAGGAGCGAGTAGAGAGACAAAGAGGAAAATAGCAAGATTCTAGATTCTAGATTCAAGTTCAAAATATCAAGTATCAAGTGTATTCATCACGTCCTAATTCCTTATGCAATGGCGACTGGCGATTAGTATAAAGTCGAGTGTCGAGTGTTTCGTTGAGAAAAAGGGGAAAAACTTCATTTGTGTCAGTCAAAATGTTGCAAGTTGGAAGCTTTCATCATCATAAGAAAGATGGTCAAGTTAGACTTGACTTGACTTGGCTATGGTAATAGTTACACTGTTACAATGTGCCCAATGCATGAGTAAAGAGTAGAAAGTAATAAGGAAGATTACTACACTTTTGCCTACAGTCTACAGTGTCTGCAGTGTCTGCAGTGTGTGCAATACAAAATACAAAATACACGATGCGTCTTTTATTATGAATGAGATGAGACGGAAGATCAAGTGGTGTGCGGGATGCGCCTGTACGCTTTTTATTTCATATTACTTATTATGATGATGATGACGGCGAGTGCGTAAACAAGTAGTCAGCGTTCGGCGTAAAACGTAGAACGTACATTTATAAATTTTACGTGATGCATTATAAAGCGAAGAGGGGAAAAACTCCTTGTTTCAACACACAAACCACTTTGTTATTTTCTCATTCTCATTCTCACCAATAGCAATACCATCAACACTAGAAAACTAGACACTAGACACTAGAAAACTAAACGCAGGCTGACAGACGCGAAGGTTGTCCGCTCAATCCGCTGCATGTTAAACACTAAATTATAGGGGAAAAGCGAGAAAGAGCGAAAGAGTTGCACCATATTCTCCATTTTCTCCATTCTGGATGCTGCATCTTTTATAATAAAAAAGTGTATCATCTTTTTTCGTTTACCTTTTCTAGTTTCAAGACAAACTTGGGAAGTGTAACTTTTTCTCTTACTTTCTTGTCGCTCTGACTGGTGACTTGTGAGTTGTGAGCTCCCGTTGTATTAATAATAATAATAATAATTACAGGGGAATTGACTAGTGAGTCACTTGACATCTTCTCAACATCACAGCTTCACCACTCCATGTCATCATTATAGAAGAGCAGAGAGCAGAGATGTATGCAGAAACACAAGCTCCAAAAACTTTGGAGCTTGTGTAAACAAAATATGTACATATATTTTGTGACTAGGTCATTTCCCCCCATTTTATCTCACTGCCACAGAAAACAGAAACGGAATGAGAATGGAAATGGAAATGAGAAAAGAGGAGACAACACTCTTCTTTCTCCTTCTGATTCTTCGTCAACCCTTCAAATTTCAAATCAATTGACTCATCTCCCAATAGCCACCTCTCTCCTTGCTTCGCTTTGGGTGACATTATTGTCACCAGAATGAGAAATCAAAAACCTTCACCAAACCCAAACCCAAACGCCGTACACCGTACACCGTTCATCGTTCACCCGGAAAAAGTCTTCTGATTTAGCATTTAAATGAGCTTTTGCCCTCTCTCTCTCTCTCTCGTTCAAAGTGCAACATTCTTTTATCTCGGAAAACCAACTAAAACTTTTACTTTTTGCCCTCTTTCCCTTGACGAAACCACAAAATTCAAAATGAATTTCCCATTGTTTCAAGTCTCGAGTCTCAAGTCTCAAGTCAATATTTATATTTTATATAAAGTTCTCGCCTCGCTATAAATTACGCCTTCTATAAGTTATATTTAATTTATTATGAAAACATGAGAGGAAATGGAATTTTCTTGGCTTTTGGGGTTTCCCCCCGCTTTCAAAGTTTATGCTTGTGACTTGTGTCTTGTGTCTTGAGCTTCGACAATTGAAAATTGACAGTTGACAGTTGACATCTCTCATCAAGACTCAAGACTCTAAACTCTTTTCTTTTATCTGTTTCCCTTTTACAAAATCCCGTTGATTTCACTATATTCTTTGAATGCAAATGGTAAATGGTACCTCTGCCTGCCGATCATCTTTATAACTTTTTCATACATAAAAACATGGACGGCTAATTCCTGTAATTTCTCTGTATTGTGTATTGTGTAAACGGAATAAAAATAAGCATCATAATTTACTTGTTCTTGTACTTGTACTTGTAAAATCATGCGTAATGCATAATACATAATATGGATGATTACTTTACGGATGAGATTGAGTAAGGAAGAGTCAAACAAACATTTTGTTTTTCATTTTGAATTCACGACTGTGATTTGCAGACCGAGAATCGAGGATTCAAAGTCACACTTAGGTTATATCTTTTGCACCTACCATTACATTACACAATGGGGTATATCTTATATCGTATAGACCACAGATACACTCGACACTCGACATTCGACATTAGACACTCGAATCGAAAATTATTATTCTAGTCAAACATCAAACAGTGGAAATGTCAGTGTAAAATGTTGCACAAGAAACAGCTCCGTAAAATAAGAAATTTACTGTGTATCAAGCATCAAGAATTAAGAGCAAAACTTTTGTTTTTACACTTTAGCACTGTGTCAGTTATCAATCGTGAATTGTTGAGGTTAAGCACACTTGAGATTTGAGATCAACTCTTAATCCTCAACATTCAACATTCAACACTCAACCACTTTCATTCGCCATTCTGCGTTCTTCATTGTCCAATTGGAATTCCTTGGTTCATTTTCTCTGTCTCTGTCTCTATGTGGTTCTTTATTCTTTATTTCACATGTGCTGGTTGCTGGTTGTTGTAGCTGTTGATTGTGGATGGAATTGGAATGCAATTCTTCTTTGAATCCCATTGTTGCTGTTGTGTTCCATGAGTTTTCAATCAGAATCGAATCCGAGTTGCAGTTTGGTCAATTCTTTCATTTGTAATCTTCAATCGTCTCGATTCTACATTCTACATTCTAGAGTCAGCACAGTACACAATACACAACACACAGCACATTTGAGCTTGAGTTTGATATTTTATAAATGTATACACTTTGTAAACGCTAGTTATTTGTGGTTCTATTTATATTCATATTCATGTTCATGTTCGTGGAGGAGAGAAGAGAGAAGAGAGGACTGAGAAATAAAGGAGAGGGATGAAAAATCAGAATGGGAATGAGAATCAGATAGCTGATTTGATTACGGGTAAAAAAAGAATACCGCATGTTCATTCATTCATATAGAGTTTAAATAGGAAATCTGGAATCTCCCTACGGGCTTCTCAATTCTCGATTCTCGATTCTCAATTCAGAACCAGAATCAAAATCTGAATCCTGAATCCGAGATGATAAAAGCTTGAATCTAAAGTAGTAATTAGTGACAGGGTCTTCTCTTCTCTCCTCACTGCACTATTTTTTCCCTTGCTCTTTGCTCCGATCTGGTCCATAATCCACGATCCATGATGTAAAAGTCTCAACTCTCAACTCTAAACTCTGAGGTCTGAGTTGTGGTGAATGTTGGATTAGTTGCAGTTCAATATTCAATAGTCCCTCGCATCATTATTACACAAGCGTATGTAATGTATTATGTATAATGCCCTTCAAAACACAACACAAGAGACAGCTACATTTGACATTGTGATTTTGAATTTGAGCCACGTTGTAACACATTAAATGAATGTCTGTCCTTTGCTCTGTCTCTGGTCTGTATACAAAATACAGTGTAAAGTCTGCAGTGTGTTTCGTGTAATAAAATATGATGATATAATAGGCGGCAAAGGAGATGGATCCGTGGTCATGTTTTCGGGGTCTCCGTCTCGTGTGCTCGGTGTTTTGTGTTTTGTGCTGTGGTCAGGGGTAAAACAGAAGGAGAATGGGCAAGAGATCAAGTCCTACTGTTCCATTTTCTAATAATATCAGTAATCAGTAATCAGTAGTGAGTAGTGATACTAATAAAGCCAAAGGTTCTTTTTATGCATACGGCCAAACATATGCATCTCCGTTTTGGAGGAGGGAATCAAGAATAAAGAGTGAGGTTCATTCAGTACAAAAAACAGGGTACATATCCACATTGGCATTGGCATTGACACATATGCATTTTATTTATATTTCATTTCATATCTTATGTATGTATGTACGGATGTATGTTGGAACAATTGCAAAAAATGACATGAGTCACCCCTGGGATCATATTATTATTATTACAGTCCCAATTTCAGACCACAGACCAGACCAGACCAGATCATAGTGGAGGAGAAGAGACTGTTTGTTGTTGACTGTGTCAAAAAATGGGCAGAGGGGAGAATCATGATAATTTCAGGGTAAAATAAAAATAAAACTCACTTGTCACTCGGACCAAAATTTCTAATCACTATACACTATACGTATAATAAATATTCTATAATGTAGTCAATAGTCAACTTTACTTTAATTATTATTAATAATTATTATATTTTAAAATACGGTATAAACTCACAAGTCAGCGTACTCTCCAAAATCCAAAATGTCAAAATATCATTGTAGAAAATAGATAATAAAACAAGAGCTAACTAAAATCTTGAGATTTGAAACATTTCTGTGACAATTTCATTCAGTTTCTGTTTTCTGCCCTGTATAAAAAGAGTCAATTGTGAAAGTTTTCCTTGTGACTTTATTATAGTAGTTTCTAGTTTCTAGTTTCTTGTTCTTGTGCTTGTTCTCGTTCATTATTATTTTTTATAAATAGGAATACAAAAGAGAGGGCGAGGGATTAGAAATGGGATAGGATAACCCAACAAGTGAATGAATGGAAGGATATGACTTTAATTCCCTGAGACGTAGTAAAAGAAGATAAGAGGAGACTGGAAACTGGAAACTGGAGAATAGAGAGTGGAGAAAGAAAGATACAATGGAGTTGAGAGTTGACAATGCGGTGAAGTGCGGTGCGGTGCAGTGGGTGAAGAGGACAAAAGACACAAGGCACAAGGCTGTTTTTGTTTCCGCAGTCGGTTTGAGGTTTCAAATATTAGCAGAGTCGAGAGTCGAGACTCGATAGTTGATATCTGTACGAACTGCACACTACACACTGAATACAATACAATGCAGTGCAACAGAAGCCACCCTCGTCGGATAACTGGGATAAAGAACTCGTGTCCCGTTTCTAGTTTCTAGTTTCTGGTTTTGTAGTTAGTAGTTTGCAGGCTGTATCATACAATTTACCATGTATTTTATCAATATAATAAGCACAAAGCACATGATGCAAACTGCAAACTGCGAACAAGGAACAAGTGAAAAGCATTTCATTTCATTTCTCCCTTTCTCCCTTTTCTCTCTATCTAGTTCTCTCCTCCCGCTAGTTTTTAGGGGTTACTTCTGCCGTCTCCGGCTCCTCATTCCTCATTATTCCATTATGCAGAGGGTGTCGACCCGGCTAAAAATTTACGCCAACTACATTCTACATTTCTCATATTTTCATTGACAAGTTCTCTCACTCTCTCTTTTGCTCTCTGCCTCTTCTCATCTCATCTCATCTAGCCACATTTACATATAGACAAGAAGTGACAACCTTGGTCGTCGATGTGGATTCGGATGCGGAAGGGCAAGCTCCAGGAGTGACTTATCATCCAAATCAACTTGTACTCATTCCCGGTTCAATGTTTCTCTCCACAATCCACAATACAAAATACAGTGGAAAAGTTACCATCACGACTGACGAAACGATAGCCTAATAAAAGAACTGGATTTACATTTTACATGGCAAGTTCCTTCAAGGAAATTGTGTCATCCCACATCCAACATCCCACATTTTGATTTCCATTTCATTTTCCTCTGTCTCTGATCACTGATCACTGATTTGCTTGTGCAATATTATATTTTATTATGCATATTCAATACTGTTTTATCACTGTTTAATTCCTTCATTGGTTTGTGGTTTGGTTTGGTTTAGTACAATACACAGCGGCAATATTCAACAAATGTTGCCTCTACATTTCCAGTTCCAGTTCTAGTTTTAGTTTTAGATCCAGATCCCCTTTGCTCTAATGACTGAGCTGGAACTGGAAGCTGGAGACTGGAAAGAGTTCAATGAAGTGAACTATTTAGTTATCAAAGCTCACGGCTCAAAGCTGGAAACTGGAAGCTGGAAGCAGGGACAAAATATTGAAGAGTGAAAAAGAGAGGCAGAGTCACATGTATTTTATGTATCTACACTTGAACATTTGAGCTGTTTGTCCCTGCTTCTGCTTCAGGTTCTGGTTGTGCTAAATAAATGAAGGGATCAAGACTCAAGACGCTTTGGTTTTTGAACAAACAGAGTTGAATTGGAATACTAATCTCCAATCTCTAATCTCCATCCTAAAACACACAAACTCTGTCATCTGTAGTCTAAATGTGGCCAAAGTGTGGCATAATGTGGATAAGTCGCCGAGTTTTTCGCTCTTATTTCAGAGTGGGATTAATCCGATGGAAAATGGAGAATGGGGAAACGGCAGAGTGTCTTCATTGTTCTTCATATACTGTATATGTGTAGTCGATAGGGGAACTGTCACTCGAACCTCGAACCTCGAACCGGTACTACATTTATTGTGTTGTGTATTGAATATGCTCATCCGACTGGATTTTATCTTTTACCTAGTCCGTAATCCGTAATCCCATTCATAATCAATAATCAACTTATTCTACATTCCTAATCATTTCCTTTCATTTCCTGCATTGTATTGTGTATTGTGAATTTTGTATGCCTACAAAATGTGAATAATTCCCATATCTTCCGCACACCGCACACCCAGTAAACCCAAGAAAAATGCAGACTATAATTTAAATGCCTGCAATTTAAATCCCCGAGTTCCTGTGCAGAGTTTAGAGTTTAGAGTTTAGAAAAAACAAAGATTTTAGATTCTAGATTCTTGTTTGCTCTAATTCAACTTGCTTTGGCGGTATTTATGTATTTATGTAGCATTTAATTTTTCTATGGGACAAGTTGATGGGAGTTTTTGAATAATGGGGTACTTTTGTCTCTTGTGATTTGTGATACATTTACCCTTTTGAATTTTGAATCTTGAATTTTGAAACTTGAATGTCTTTTGAATGGGCATAAAAACATATTCGTAACTACTAAACAGAAAGTATCAAAGTCAGTTTTAACTCGTTCATTCTTCATCGCTCATCCTTGAGAGTTTATAGTTTAGAGTTGAGCAATTTAAATCCAGCAGAAAAATAAAACTAACATGTAAATTCTAGCTTCTAGATTCTAGACTCTAGATTGTACATTGTACATTTTAATAAAGTCAAAAAAATCCTCCCTCTGTGAGGATTTTATATCGCCTACAATGCACAAATGCTTTAGGCTCCCGATGCGAAGCAGAGTATAAGAATTCTGCATATAATAAACTTGTCCACTAGTTTGAAAATTTTACCACTAGAGGGCGCTGACTAGTTAAACATTTTCC
Organism: Sminthurinus aureus; assembly: GCA_034698265.1. Lineage (NCBI taxonomy): Eukaryota > Metazoa > Arthropoda > Collembola > Symphypleona > Katiannidae > Sminthurinus > Sminthurinus aureus. The sequence goes on along the minus strand of JAQGBH010004343.1, from coordinate 8,538 downwards.
CGCTAGGTGGCGCTAGTATCGTTGTCTCACATTGCCCCAATGTGCACAGACATCCAACCGGACACGAGGAAAACAATACTCTGCTTCGCATCGTAAAAAAACGGTGCAAAAATTGCATGGCTTGGCATTATTCTAGTTTCTAGAAAAGTTTGGATTGAATTACGTTTTTTTGTTCGGCAACAAGCAACTAAAAATTCAAGAAACTTGTACAATTCTCAGTACAGAACTAAGAGTCTAGAATCTAGAGTCACAAATTTTACTTGGTTACAAAAACGTGAATAAAGAAAAAAAGTTGAAAGATGCAATTTGACTCGATTCAGTATTCGATATACATTTGATATTTGATATTCGATACTCTATACTCGATTCGATGCAGCAACGGAGAATTAAATCAAAGTTACTTTATTTTTCATAGGAAAAGGAAAAGATTTTTTTTTCTTCGTCTTTTTTTCTTTCTGCCTCATTTTTGTTTTTTTCATGTGCTCTTAGATCTGAAACTGAGAATTAGGATGTATTGAGAATTGAGCATTGAGCACCTACCAGACGAAACACCTGGTCGACGTACAACTTACAACTTGCAACGTACAACGTACACAACACGAGCCAAACCGGGCTAACAAACAAACAAAACATCTAAGCTGAAAGATGGTGAATATCACATAATTCTATGAGGATACTTGTACTCTTGCTTTCCTTTTCATTCAATTCAAGATGCAACATTCAAGCTCCAAGTTCCAAACTCCAAAATCCACGTCAAAAGACCTTCGGTGACTGGGATTGTTCAACAACAAAAGCATATAGATTAAAGATATAAATGCATCTAGATTCTAGAGTATAGAGTCTAGAATCTAGAATCTAGAACCTAGAATCTAGAATCTAGAACCTAGAATCTAGAATCTAGAACCACCAGCATGTTGTATGTACGTAGCGACAGTACATAAATAAATAATCATGTACACAACATTTGCTATAGTAGCTATACCTATTTACTATATCCACTTTTCTATTTTGAGGCCTCATAGAAATCCATGTATGTTTTTTCTAATAGGTCGGGGACGAAAAAAGCTGTACAATAGTAAAGCCAGTTGTATTGTGCATTGTGTATTGTGTATGCATGAAAATACGGTATATGAATATCTTATATTTATTGTACATTGTACATTTTCAGGACATGAGCTTTATTTATTTACATCGCAGAAGCTGAACTGTACTGAACTGTACAGAATTCTAAGGTAGATCTAGAATTGTTATGTGCAATGTACATAGAAAATACAAAGGTGCACAAATATAATATGAATGTACATTGGACAATGAACATTGGACTTTGGACTTCAGACATTGTACGTATTAAGTGGAGGAAAATAATACCTTGGACAGAAATGTTGCAGACACTGTAGATTGTAGACTGTGGACAGTAGACAGCACAGTTTCTAATTCTGAATATTTTAAAATGTCTCAAGTGTCCCATTCCATTTGTATACTGTGACTGTTACTGTGACTATGATATCTTTGGTCGTTGGGCTATGGCCTTTTTTGTGCATAGTTACTAAATTTGTGATTCTGCTCGGTGCTCTACTTTCAACTTGCATTTTCCTCAATTGCTCAGGGGCTGCAGCTCTTGAACAGTTGAACAGTTGAACTGTTGAGCTCTTGATAATATTGGTGCAGTTGCACCTCAAGACTCAAGATGAAAAAAAAGCCCTTTGAAGGTTGTCTCCATCTTGGCTCGGATCTCGGGTTTTCAACGCTTTTTATTTCAAAATACAAACTACAAAGTACAAACTACCCGAGGGACTAGAGTCCTCATCCTTCACTTTGTTGCTTCATATAGTACGAACCGTTGAACTTGGCTTTTATCCCAGGTTTACGTAATTCTTGTTCCTGTATAAATCGGTTCACTTTTGTTTGCTCTTGCCCTTACTCGTACTCTTGCTTTTGTTCTTGTTCTTGTTCTCGCTCTATTTCTCGCTATGGTTTTGCTCCTGATTTTTGGTCAGATGAAAATGAAAATGGGGAGGAAAAGGAAAGGTAGCCCTGAGTGGAATTTTAAGGTGTAGAGTGTACAATGCACAGTAAACCTTATACAGTATACAGTATCCAAAATGCACATACTTAAACTTGCACAATGAAGGTATTTTTGAGGTAGGCAGTGTAGTTGTAGTGGCGGTCGTCTTGGAAACTGTATCGGTATTTATGTCAGTACAAGAGAAAAAGATGAGATATGGGATCAGGGGACAACAACTTATGGATGGGCGTAGGTTAGTGTTGAATTTTGTACATTATACATTATACATTATAAACTTGGCTAGCTTAGTTTAGTACAGCACTCGGTTATATAATTTTATATTATGCTCTTTTTCACATACATTGTATCATAATATTATAGGGAGTATAGAGTATAGAGTATAGAGTATAGAGTATAGAGTATGGAGTATGGAGTATGGAGTATGGAGCCTATAATAATGCAATTACAGTACAATGCCGGTATTGTACTATAGGAGTAAAAAATGGGAGTTTAAAGAAATAGGGACGCTGAGCATGAGGATCAGGGTGAGGATAAAGGTGAGGTGAAAAAAATCCCTGCAGGTCCAATGTTACATGTATATTGTATACTGTATATTGCACAATATCGTATATCAGAGTACAAAAAGATATAAGATATAAAATCAGATGGTGGATTGGATTGGATTGGATGACGGTATGAAAGCATGAAATAAGCTTGTATTCGTGCATATGCGTAGTGTATGTTGCCTGCAGTACGTTTTATGTATAAAAGTGAATGTATTACGAATTATAAAGGCACAAGTTTGAATCAGAGATAAAGATACTACAGATGATAAAGGTCTCAACTTTGAACTCCAACTTTCTTGCTTCTTGTACTCAGAGTAAAAAAGGTGAGGACAAAGTTTCTGTTGCCATCCCACTCCATGCTCCATGCTCCATTCTCCACTATCCATTCGTGATACACATAAAATGTTACATGATTCACAAATAATACTACTTCTCCGATCCCTGATCTCCGATCTGTAATCTCTGATTTCTGATCAATCTACAATCTACCTACACCATCTTTTTAGTGTAAAGACCTTGAAACACTACAACCTAAAAACTAAAAAATAAAAGGTAGGAACTGGAACTGGAGAAACCCCAGTAACTCACTCACAACTTGGATGAAAAAGAGGAAAAAGAGTAGCAACAGTCCTATTGTATTGTCAATTGTCACCAATGCAATCGTATTCGTAGAGATCAGAAATGGAGCAGTATGTTTTCTTGCATCTGTTACTCCTCTAGTGTTATTTTTCTACTGTACATTCTTCCTTTTAATCATGCATGCAGTAGTAATCGCAACTCTGCAAATCGGGTAGTGCAATAATTTTAATTAACAACCAATTTTATACAGATTAAAACTTTTCATAGTATCATCTTCCTGATGCAACTCTTACACTTACTTTTACTATAACAAGAAGAGGACAAAAAATGGTATGATTTGGTTCTGGTTCTGGTTTTGCTTCACTCTTTTTTACCTATACTTGTTCCCCTTGATTTTGTTGTGGTGCTGCCGGTGCTGGCTCTCGTCTCTAGTCTATTCAATTCATTTCTTTTCTATTCTTTTGTTGAATGTTGAATGTCGATGATCATTGAAGAAACATTTTATTTCCATTTTGTTTACTGTCTATTGTGTCTTGTGTCTTGTGTCTAGTGCGTTGAGAGTCGAGACGGTATATAATACATATTGTACACTGTACACATTTATGAATTGAATAAAACTCTGCGACTGGAAACTGGGAAATGGAAAACTGAGGATGAGATTGTCTCAATGAGCACAGGGACTAGTGAATAGAACTGACCTGACCCTAAACTCTAGACCTTCTTTTTTCTTCTTGCTCCATTCACCATTCAAAGAAACTACTTTTTTCTTCTCTCTCCCTTTCTTCCTTTCTTTCTTTAGGTAGGAGTATTATCCATTATCCATTGCGCACACAGTTGTGCATACCTTGATCTTGATTTCATTCAAAATTCACACACAAATCCAGTCATCTCTTCAGATTTAGAACCAAGTCGAAGCCGAAGCGGAAAACACGAAAAAAAGGAGAAGGAGAACGAGCCAGAAACCAAATACCAAATATCAAATACCAAGATGAAACTGAAACTGAACCTCAGATGTAGATTGCAGATTAATCAAACACTCGGGCGCTCTACTCTCCACTAATATTAAATGTCCATGTGCCATTTGCCTCTGCAGCCACTGTCGTATGTACGTCGCTTAGTACTAGCGGTAAAAATTTAAAAATTTGAAATATAATTTTTTTTGTACATAAAAACATGAGAGTTTTTTATGTGGACGAGGACGAGAGGAAGATGAAAAAAGTATGGGTGAATCCAGACAAATCTTAGTTGTACGTACATGTACTTTTGATCCAAATGAGATCACATCAATCCAAATCCAAATCCAAATTCAACATCAAAACCAAAACCAGAAGGAAATTCAAAATTCAAAATTCCAAATTGTCGGCAGTCGGTATTCTTTTTACACATGTGTATCAAAACTGGAAGGATGGATAGCAAACAGTTGATGTTTGATTTATCGAAAGATAATGTGTGAAATGGCTGAAGAATGGGAGACGGAATGATGATAATGATGAGGATGGCGATGATGATGGCGATGGAATACCTCCAGATTTTTAGATTCCTTTATACTTGTAAAAGTAGACATGTGTATTTTAGATTGTACATTTTAGTCAGATGAACTAAACATTGAACAAAGTTGAGCAGAGTTGAGCAAAGATGTTGGAAAGATGAACCATCTTTAACCTTCATATGCATCTAAAATCTAAAGTCTAAAGAGACGTAATTTATTCTTTTGGAGAAGCCGCAAACAATAAAATGCTATGAAATGGAAAGGAAGAGGGAAGAGGGACATGAATTGGGACATGGAACATGGAAATTGAGGCGGCTCATCAGAGAGAGAAAAGAAAGAGTGCGTGTGCTTTCATGCTCTCGGGTACTTTGCTTTGCTTTGACTCGTTTTTTTTGCTATTCCCCCAGTTTTTGTGGTACGGACCGACAAGGATTGAATACAAATAAAAATACAAATACAAGAACAAGAACAAGAACAGAGACAAGAGCAGAGATGGAGACGGAGACAGAGACACTAGACACTAACACAAACACCAAAATCAACAGGCACACACGAGTGACCATTTACCATACCATTCACCATCCACCATCCACCATCCACTATTTACAATTTACAATCTATAGTTTATAGTTTACGAGCATTTAGTCAGCTATAGTATAAATATTAATGCATTCCTCTCTTTCTCCGTCTCCGTCTCATCTCGCCTCTTGTTCTCTTTTATCAAGTATGAATGTGAATGTGAATTCAAAACACATAAAGCCCAGAGCAAAGAGCTAAAACTGTAAAAACTCTATAACTATTCACAATCCCGACTCATCTTTATCTGGATCTGTAAATCATGGGTAATTCATTTACGCTACAATTTACAATTTACAATTACCATGTATGATGAACAGCGAACAGCGAACAAGGGTGAAACCTAAAATGGGAGAAAGAAAACTGAACATGAACATGTCTCATAGCAGTCAAAACTAGAACCAAAATCAAATAACAACTAACACGTTGTGGTAATAAGAATCCCCGTGCACAATTTACACTGTAATAATAATGACAGAGCGCAGCTTGCCCGTACATAAAACATGAAAGGTAAAACACCGTGCTCAATAACTAGGTTGTGATTTGTGATTAGTTCAACTTGACGTTTATATTTTATTTTCCGGGCTGCTTATTATTATTATACACCAAGATCCAACATCGGAGAAGCGTGCGGCCTAAATTCTCACCATCTGACTTTCAATTCGCCTTCCTTGTTTATTTGTTTGTCTAAGAAAATTGAGGTAAAAATGGTAACATTTCCATAATATCCTCGTAATTTGAATCCATTTCCATTGTACTTTCAACAAACGCAATACACAATACACAAGAATGTATAATTTACCACGTATTGTACAAATCACACATTTTCATCCAATTATTCTGCAATTTTATGATCAGCGGTAAATCCTCAATACTCAATACTCAATGCATGTAGTTTGAATAAGTCAAATGTCGAGTGTTGCAAATGTTTAGAACAGTGTATCTAAAATCTGCATAACTATTTAGGTTAAAATGCAAATGAATCTGCAATTAATTGACAAGTGTGTGAAAATATGTGATATGTGACGCTGCGTGAAAACCTCAGTGCTCAGTGACATATCAAATTATCTAGAATCTAGAATCTAGAATCTAGAATCTAGATCAACATGAGCTACTCCTACTTTGATTTCAGATTTTGGGATCCGGAATGCAGAAAAAATAGTAAAGAAAAAGGAAAGATGCTACTACAAAATGTGCACATACACAATACACAAAACTCATATGCCGACCTCCTCATTTCCACTCTTGGTCTTTTTTCCTATTCTTTCCATTCATACATGCATACATGCATACATGCATACATTCATACGGACTTTCTATACATCATGTGTGTTTATATGTTTATGTATTTATCCTCGTTCAATATAAATCATAATGAATTTGATTTATTTGAAAAGACGTGACGTCGTTTATTTATCTTGGTGTCTACCTTCAAACTATAAGCTACAACCTACAATCTAAAACGTACAACCTACCGTCTCTGTACACATTGTAGCTCTGCCCGTCTGTCTGCTGTACCAATTTTTTCTGTGCATCTAGCATCTTACATCTCGCATTACATGTGGATGTTCCTTTTTCCACCTATACCAATGACTTTCTGTCATTCTACATTCTACACAATGATATAAAGTTTCCTCACACAGTTGCACATTACACATTATACATTGTGCATGTGTTATGATTTTGTCTGATTATGGTGATCACTCACACACACAATCACATCAAAACACACCCTTTGCCACTGGAACACTGGAACACTGGAACACTGGAACTGGAAGAAAGTGCAACTTGCATTAAATTTGGAGAGTCTAGTCTAGTCTAGTTTTTTTTTGTTGGAGCTAGGTATACTAGGTAGTATGTAGTAGCTGGGTAGCTGGGGGATTCCTGAGGAAAAAGGCAGGATATAGAGCATAATTTACAAATGTCCACACAAAAAGAAGAACCGTGTAACCTCTGCATAGAATTCTGCAGAGAATAAAAGAATGATGGAATTTGAATGGGAATTGGTGTTGGTGTTGGTATTGAAATTGGAGGGAATGGGACATGAGACACATTTTAAGATGCCTTCAATCTACATTTTACACACATTGTATTCATACATCTGCATTTAAAGTCTGGCTAGTGTCTAGTGTCTAGTGTCTAGTGTCTAGTGTCTACTTTCTAGTACAAAGAACCATGTAGAATGTAGAACATAATGTGCATCTAAAACTGAATCTTCTCAATTCTCAATGAGAAAAAATACCAAGAAAAGAAGAGAGAGGGGGGAAAATATACCACAGGTAAAAATATCATACTAACGTGTAAAGGTAAAAGGCAAAGAGAGAGGATAGAGGAATGAAGGACTTTTTTCAACGTTAAAAGTTACATATACAATGTACAATGTACAGTGTACAGGAACAAATGTCTCTTCCTCTTCACCTCCAGCAAATAAACCACACCGCGACTACGACAAGGACAAGGACAAGGAAAACGTCTACTACTGAATGCTGAATACTGCATATTAGATAAATATTTTTGTAAGCATCCGCATAAATCAAGTACAAAGATGACACCATTTACCTTTACGGAATAAATTTACTCGGATTTTGACTCTCTGCATTTAGTTTCGGTTCTTCCTCCGCTCACTCCGTTTTTTTCTTCCTCTTTGAATTTTCTTTGACTTGAGCTTTGAGCTTTGAGCTTTCACTTGGGGTAGTTTCTATATTCTATATTCTATAGTTTCTGGATTTTTTTGTGTATGTCTGACTCTGGCACTGACTTTAGGAGAGAAGAGAAAAGATCGCCTTGTGTAGGTCAGGTAAAGAATTTTCAATTTATGCATGCATGCACCGCAGTACAGCACAAAGCAAGATACTGTACACTGTACAACACAACACACCATTACGTATTTATTCCCATTCTTCTCTCTGTTACATAACGGTCTGTCTTCTTAGTTTCAGTTTCAGCTTCAGACACAACTTGGAATTGGAGTTTGGAGTCTGGATTCTCGAGTCTCGAGTTTTGAGTTTGAAGTTTCAATAGAGGAAAATTTTCTACATGAAGATTTCAAAGAAACTTTTCTCAACAAAGGTAATAAATAATGTGACACAATCCGTCGGCTTCACGAGTGAAATGAGTTCATACCTCACGCATTTCCAGTTTCCAGCCCATTCCATTCCATTTCAGATATCTACTTCCTCCTTCAGTTGCAGTGTACACATTTAAACTTTATCCTTTATAGTTGTAAACGAAAGCGATGCACCACTCGTTTTTAGGAAGCGAAGCTGACTATTGCTTTCCTCGTATACGGCTGGGTGTCCGTGCACATTGGGGCAATGTGAGAC
>JAQGBH010004342.1:0-17094 GCA_034698265.1 Sminthurinus aureus | reverse complement strand
GAGAATCCGAATATGAGCACTAAAATGATAACTTCGATTTGATGTATCTGAGTGGTTCAAAGGTAAAAGAACCGCTCATATAGGTAATTCTCGTACAATAATATGCATTCGCATTGGTAAAAAACATAAACATTAGACATTATATCTCTACCATCGTCCAAAATCTTGAAGTGCAGTATTCTTAAAATTCATCGTAACAATAATGCTTCTGACTGCTGACTCCTTGTTTCTGGGATAAAAAATTTTATTCGACTATTTTCTTACATTTTCTCAATTCTTTTCTTTTTATGCATGTCAAATGGGGAATGGGGCAAGGAAACACAACTGAAAATGAGTGTCACTGCACTTGATAGTTTTTATTCATGCTCATGGTGTGTAGTGTTTATTGTCGATTGTCAACTGTCAGACTAGTTGAAAAAGTTCTACTACACGAAAATCGTTGTGAAATTTCAAGTTAAAGATAAACACGACGATTGATAATTGATAATATGCGAAAAAAATCAAAAATCGACTGACTTAAATAATTAAAGTAAATAAAACACGCCATGAACAATGTTCAAATTACAACGGTTTGTACTGTGTATTATGTATTGTGTACTGTTTCGTGGTATCATTAAACATTAAACAACTAAAATTTGTGCAGTATTGTGAAAATTGTGTAATGTTGTATCATGTATTGCACATTGTAGATTATATGCAGTTTCATCTTTAATGGGACAGGTTTTGAGATGATTTTAAAAAGTTTAGCATACGTGACATGGTAATCGTATCTTCCACTTTTCAAACTATGTGCGACAGGATGTATGATTTTGACTGTCATGATCTTAAAAACTCAAAACTCAAAGCTGTTGGATGTTGGATGTTGAACCAAAGCCTTTCCTGCATGCGTGTATGCTTTATGTTGTGTGTATGTTTTGTTTCAATTATGCAGATTGATCATCCGAAGTATTAATTAACAGAGAGAAGGAGAGGGAGAGAGAGGGAGAGGAAAGTGAATAGGTTTTGACAATAATTCACTCGTCTTGCACACCTATAACCCATAGCGATGTATCATAACTGCACATTTACATTTATTACACGGCATAAGTACAAATATTGAAGTTGTATACATAATCATAATCATAATCCCCAATCTCCAGTTTAAGGGAATTTAGAATTTAAATTACTTTTGTAGTTTGTTTTATGCACATTTTCTCTTGGCAAGAATCAGCTGTATGTAGAGTGTAGATCGTAGATGTATTGTAATTTTATACAGTATTATGCAACACGTGTACATTTTACAAAATACATAATGCATAATAGCTTCAATAATAGAGAGACTTATGACTTATGACTTATGAATGATTTGTATGTTTTGAGAGAAAAAAGTCAAGTGAAACAAAAACTGACTATGAATATTTTAAATTATAAAAGTGCTTCATCAAATCAAGTCTAAAGTCTAGTCAATTCAATTCAAGTCAACGACACTGATGGCAGTGTGACACTGCGGCAATGCACATCCCTAATACTAGGAAATGCCTCAAAAAGTGCAAGCACAATATACACATGTAATATATTTTTCTCTACATCTGTAGACAATAGACAGAGAGTATCTTGTGTATTTGCAAGCTGCGAGCGAGATGAATAAGGAATTACATAAAGCATAAAGGTTCAAGAGTACTTTGTACTTTGTATCAATACTAATAAGCATAATAGCCTTCTTAATTCTATCCTGTCACATCAAATGTCTTGTTGATGAAAATCATCTGCCATGAATCACAGACATTAATGCATTAATGTTTGTAAACAGCAAACGTGATACGTGATACATAATACATACAGCTGGCACTAAACACTAAGCTATGCTGGGGCAAAGAGTTTCCTCTGAATCTAAGACAATCGAGAATCGAGAAGCTTGAGTAGTAACAAAATCTGCATTTTTGATTCATGTAATGAAAGAAGATGATTTTCATTCATATTTATTTACATTTTACATCAAGTATACAGTACAAAAGAACATTCGGTTTCTCATGCTTGGTATAAGCACTAAGCACATTGTACTTTGTACATGTTGTTGTTTCGTCTACTGGTAACTTGATAAGAGTTTTGTCAAAAGTATCACTGCTCACTTTATAAATTGAATATTAGAAACTTTTAACGTGTGATATGTAATATCATAAATACTTTAACCTCCAGTCCAATTTACAGTTTATGAACTAATGTGTAACATGTGTTTGGCTGTATTTTTTTGAATTCATTTTCTAAAAGACAATCCCACGTGTTTTGTCTTTTGTCGTTGATAACACAAAGTATATGAAAAATACAAACAACCCGTAAAACTTTTATCCCGTTGCATCACAATTGCAGCCTTCAGAATAATAATAGGATTAGTAGTATGAAAACTTATCGCTGTAGAACGTAATACTTTTAATAGTTCTGTGTTACAGGATAGTTTTTGAAATTGGATTTCTACACTATTTCTACTTCTCACTGAATTCTTAATGAGTAGCAACCAACCAAGGGTTTACGTATACGTCCATCCTCATTTTCCTAATACTTGTTGCACAAGTAAATGACAGAAACAAATAGTTCAAGATTCAAGGTGCAAAATTAGACACAAAAATATAATATTCAAATCACTTAAGCATGATATATTATATATATTTATGCTATGCCTATTTTCCAGTAGTTTTGCACCTCCTCCAACACAAACCTCAAACTGTAAGCGTAAATACCAGGATGGGATTATATCTGTAGTTGTGATACAACAAGAAAATTACACAGGCATTCTTGACTATTGACGAATGTGCAAATTGCACACATTTGAAATTTGGGATTTCGTTGACGAAGAAAAAGTTTTTATGATCCTCCTTGATTCATTTTTCATGTATTATTCAACTGTGTATTCCAATTTCCAATAATTGTAAAACGTGTAAAATGTAAAAGATGAGGGTGTGCCTATACTGCCGAAATATTACGCTACACAGTACACAGTACACAGTACACGTACATAAAATTTTCATTTTCAGGCAAAACTGCTTAAATAATATAATAATTGCTTTTCAATTTCCAATTCCATTCAATTCAGCTCAATTCAATTCAGTATTCAGTGTATTGGAAATTCGAAATTGAGAAAACACTAAATTTTAAATTACAAGAAATGGGAAGATATTGACATGGAATATGCATTATTATGACTCAAAACTCAGATACACAGACTTCAAATTTTGTAAGGGTATTTATTATTTTAACTGGCCCTAAAGTTTTTGCTTTACATATTGCACATTTACGACTTTTGCATACTGTACTCACTTTTTGCGGCTTTAGTTACAAGTTACAAGTTACATGCAGCATTTACTACCACTAAAACGCATCGCATGGAATATGGGATCCGGAATGTTAGTGCAAAAAAACATATGAATGAGTTGAATTGAATACTTCTTCCCCTGTATTTACAAGTTACAAGCGTGTACATGTAATTATGACTTGTGTGAGGGTGACGAGGTACAGCATACAGCAATACAGCTGCAGCTTTGAGCTTTGGGTGAAAAAGTTTGCATTTCAAAACAAATGAATAAGTGTCTGTCTGTCTTATGATGATCTAACGTATATTTTTTGGCAAAAGTAAACCAACCAGTCTATAGGACAAGTTATTACTTGCAAACATGCATATGCATATACATGGTATGTATTATTATTATGTATATCAATATCAAAGCTGCTCGTACAAAAAATGAAATCTTATCCCAAGTCAATCGTATTTACAATTTACAATGCATAAAATGCATAATACACACACGTACACACTACACATGTACAGTACTTGTTCATCTTTAATCTTCTCTTATAAAGTATAAACTGTCCACTTATTAGTAAAATTGCCAAAGAAAATTTGACTTCACACCGTAAATACCTTCTTATCACTACATTATCGTAAATAAGACTTTTTGATGCACTTAAAATACAATAATATTATATTGTATGTTATATGCATCAAAAATATCAAGAGGCACAACTCATGACTTGTGACTTGTGTCTTGAGACATAATAAAATGTAAAAGTCATAAATACAGCTTAAATTTTCAAGTACATGATAAATGATGATCAAAACCTCCTACATACACATTCAGATAAAAAACTATTAACTATTCGCAATCCACAATTCACAGGTCACAGTTGGAGTACAAAGAGACAAGAGACCAGAAGAAAGATTGATCCAAGAAAGTCATAAATTCACTAAAATTATCTCATTGCACAAGCCACAAGACATAACATATACGACCGATACGACGAGACTTTCTCGCTCTCCTTTCACATTAAACTTCAAAAATTCTGTCAACAAAAATGCATCAAATAGGAAAAAAGTAGAATAAAGAATAAAGGATGCCTAAATTTCAGAAAAGAGGAACAAATGTAAAGCATGACACTTCAGAATACGGAATACAGAATACAAAACCTATATGACTATTGTAAATCATCAATCAATTGAATTTAAATGAAAATGCTTTGATCCTACGTCCTACAATCTACAATTTATGCATGTGCATGTACAATAAAGTGTAAATAGTTTGCAGAGCCAAAATAAAAATCCAATTTGAAGATTACTAACTACGATTTGTTGGCATAAACGATCAAAACGTAATAAATGTAGAATGTAGAACGTCTTTTGGCTTTTGGTTGGCTTTAGTTATTGAAATTGGAATATGATGGAATATGGAAGCAGGCCACAGGAATTGAATGCATGAATGCAACAATCAAGGAACATACAAATATCTGTACAATCAATCCAGAAAAAGACAAGATACCTACAATTTACCTTTTACCTTCCCTATGATTTCAGATTTACTTCCTACACGTCTGATTTTTCTGCACGCTATTCTATTCACTATTATCTATTCATTATTCATATCATTGCAGTGATCTTTGATATTTTTTGTGTGATTCCATTTGCTTCCAACTTTTGTAGTAACTTCATTGTGTTTACTGTTTACGTCTTGTGCGAGGAGTGAGGAGTAAGAAAGCATAAATGTACAAATGTGCTATATTTTTAATTAATATTAATATGACGATTCACTGAATATCTCAAGTGTGTTGACGTGAAATGCCAAAAACTGAATGAATCCTGGAATAAATTAATAGACAAACTTTCCTTTTTTTCTTCCTTCCTTTGTGTCACTCGTCGTCATATTCCGTCTTCTGTAAAATGTATAATGTAGATCTTTAAATGGGAAATGGGAAATACAAACAAAAAGTATAGATAATAGATGCACCGTTGGCATTTTGGCTTGTTTAAATGCTATGTACAATGTAGAATGGACAATGTACAATGTCTGTAATTTGTTTTGTTATCCTACTTGAAAACTTGTATATTCAGTTGAATTCAATAATCTTCAATGAGTGGATTCTTCCTAATTCCTAATTGCAGTAGTTTACTTATTACAGTAATTACAAATTATTTAACATGTTATATTGTATAGTGTATGCAAAATGCATATAATAGCATGTACATTGTACATACACATTCTCCTTGCACACGCATATTATGCATCTCAAATCTCAAAGCAGTTTCTGGTCGCTTCTTCTCTTTGCCCTTATAAAGACTATTTGTGTGACCACAAGTAGATGTGTTTTGATTTTTGATGATCTATTGTCTACTGTCTACACATGTTTCATGTTGCACGGAGCACGGAACAAACAACGAATGAGGGATGAGGAAAGTCAAGTTTTTTGTATTATTAGAACAATAATACACAATTATTGTTGACGCACACACTCATTCCACATCCACACATTATATATTACTCTTCTGCTCGTACATTAGATATTAGATATTAGATAGCAAAAGATCAACTCTGCAAACTAAAATCTAAAATGACTATTCATTATTCCAAAAATTATTCAGATGAGTGTAATTGAAATACTTGGATGGAAGCTTTCACTGCCTCTAATATCTACATTCTACATTGTCATTGGGAATTGTGGAGTCATCACTCTGATGCAAAATAACATTTCTGTAGGCGGGAGTCGGTGAAAAATTAAAATATTAACGCCTAAACAAACTGTATAAATACACTTGTATTTTTATACACGGTGTAGATTTTTTAATTGCATTGCGTGTTTTGATTGAAAATTTTCTCCTAAATAAAACTCCAAAATAATAAATTATCAGTGTTTGCACTTTGTGGTACACCTAATGTAAAACCAATGAAAGTTCTATTACAAGTAGCATCAGCATTCAGCATTAATTATTATTTCAGCGTGTTTAAAATTGGAATCGCTGAAAAAATTTGGGGGTTTGCTCAAAGCTCACAGCTGACTGATGACATTGGACATTGGTAATTTAAAAACCGGTTCTTAACGTTGCGCTTTTAGGAGGAATGAAATTTCTTTTGACTTTTGACTTTGGAGCTTTGAGTTTAGAGTTTAGGCATCCTACGTCCTATACAAAACAAAAGAAAAATGAAGAAAAGTGCAATGCACAAGCACGTTTATCTTAACTTTTGAGTTGAGCTGACCTCTCCAAAGTCCATTTTGGTGTCATTCTGTTTTCTGTTTTTTGTTTTGCTTTCACTTTCAAAGTCAAAGTTTCAACAAAGTATCTCATAAGCAAAATAGTTTTATTTTCATGCTAAGCAGTGACAAAGTGACAAGGTGATGAGTGATGATACCATGACATGAATAAAACTCCTACACAATATTTTTTTAACTTATTCCTTATTTCGGCCGCGTGAAAACCATGAGTTTTGTTGTTATAAATTCATGGACGACATTTTCCGTAGACAAAAAGAGTGTCCCATCAACAATCAACAATCAATAGTACTTATGTGGCAAGTAATTATTTGTAACATTGCAAACAATTTCTGCAGGAATACGCGACACTGATGCGATACGCAATACATCATTAATATTGACACTTGATTACACAGTCCGCCGTCTTCGTCTTATGCTCTAAAATGGAGTGTGTAGTGTGTAAACGTACCTTTAGCGTAAATATTATCATTCACAATCTCTCACAGCTCACAGCTCAAATCTCAACCATAAACAAATTAGTAATATTTTTGTAATTTTTATTATCATCATTAGTATATTATTTATTTATTTTACTGTTGTCAGTTGTCACTAATTTTTACAAGCACTTGCCTAATTACGTGTAACAGTATGCAAGCTCATGAACAACTAATTCAAAGGGTAATAAAAATAACAACGGATTTTTTATATCTAGATTCGAATCTAGATGTGATTCTTCTTTGAATGTGTAAAGAGTAAATAGTTCAAGTCCAAATCCAAATCCAAACCCAAACCATTAAACAAAAAAATCAAAATTAACTAGGCACGTACAATAATAAAAATTATGATGGAAAAGAGTGCCCTTTGAATTTTGCATACAGTGAATTTAGTTTCTGTCTTCTGCCTATTTTAAATGTTATACAATCCACAATCTACAATCTACATGATGTCTTAGATATAATAATAAAAATAATAATAATGACAGGCAATAATAATAAAAGTATGTGTAATGGTATGATAAGACTGATTACTGATTACTTGTTCGCGTACGTGTTTGTTGTGGGTTGTGTGTAAAGTATCGATAAACATGCCTAAACATGTTTAAGTTTTCATCACTTGTCATTTTTTGTCAATAGTCAATACCTTTAGTCAAGTCAAGAGCTCCACACTGCAATACAATAGTGAAAAGTGAAAAGTGCTGTCAACTAGCTCTTCAACTTTGATTTTGTACATGTCGAGAGTCGGAAGTGAAGTGGGGAAAGAATCGCAAGATGATTCAAGATTCAAGACTCAAAAATCAAGATGATTACAAAGTGAAACAGAGGAGAATCTATACCCTTTAATTACAGACTATTACTCAAAAGTAAATAGACCTACGCATAATCAAATCCAAAATAGGGCTAAGTACTACGCAGAATTGTCAAAACTGACAAAAACAGAAACAGCAGCAGTCGCCTATGTACCTGAGAATGTAGTCACATTGCACATTGTATATTTAATATTTAACCAGGTGCATAATTATTATTCTTTCTATTTTGATTACTTGTGACTTTTGACTTCAATGCTTCTATGATTGGAATATCAAGTAGCTATTAAGAGTAGAAAAAACAACTGTGCTATCTACTTATCAACATAATTGATGAACCCTTGTCAAACATGATGAATCAAAGTTATAAAAAGTAAAACATTTTACAACCTTAATGTTTTTTTTGCAAAAAAACATCCACCGGCTTGTTACAAATTTACATATTTACTTGAAATGCTTCTGTTGTGCTACATAAATATTACACATTTTATGCATCAGTTTTGCTTCTGTTTGCTTCTTTTCGTGCATCTTGCATTTTGACTAAAAACTACAAACATGCCGAAACTGCAAAAAGTCAGCAGAAATCAGAAATCAGAAATGTCAAACTTTTTTCATGAAAAATTTATTTAACATAGTATGATGACAGTTATTGCAGACAGAGACAGAGGCAGTGTATGATGAACGATACGGTTGCATAATTTAAATACGAAATATGAAATATGACACATGAATCTATTTCTTTTATACGGTTTTATGCCGCATGCAGTCCCCTTTTCTGTTCTGGTGGCGATGAGAAATGAGTATTATTACAACTTACAACCTCTTTGATGTTTCTTTGAATGGCCCTCAGTTGAAAAATATTAATAAAAGGTTGAAAAGTCAAAGACGACGAAAATACAGACCAAAAACAGTGTATTACACTGCTACTCATCATCTTCTATCAATCCCAAAATTCAAATTCAAAAACAAAACAATAATGCAACAAAGTGCAGCGCAACAAAAAAAAATATGCCAAGTGCAGTCAGTTGTTGTACGTTGTATAATATGATATCATCCCCTGAATTTAGCATTACCTTGCTCATTTTACATATGACATGCAACCACGAAAAAAAACTTGTGTATCTTATGTTTTATGATGCACTATTATGCGGATTATGGAAGAGTGGAATTGCATTCGATTACAATTCTCATGTTTACAATGTATTATTTTCAGTGGTTTCGCATCATACTAAAACAAAAAACAAAATAAGAAGCAATGTCGAGTAAATTACTAGAAATTCCATGTCTATGCACACATTAATACATTGTACATTGTGTATTGTGTACATGAAACAGATAATTTGACGTTGAAAAATGAACTAATGTGTGTGTAAGACACTGTTTTTTTTCTACAGAGCAAAAAATTAACAGCAGTTGATGTCAAGTGTGTACATTGTTTGATGGATGCAATGGACAATGGATGAGTTATCTGTCACATTCTACGTACACAAACACAAGACACATAGGTATCTATATATCAGTGTAATATTTGATATTGAGTACGAGCCTTTTGTAGGTGGATGTCAAGTCAATCTCAAATCTCAAACCTTTTTGCTTTTTCTTTACATTTTTTGCCGATGGATTCCAAATTCCAACAATCCATCGGCAAACTTCATCTCATTCACACAATCATCTTCTCTAGTCAATAGTCAAGTCAAGTCAAGTCAAAGTTTAATGATTACACAAAAATTTCAACTGCAAATCTAGCAAAACAAAACAACAGCTGTACTACACACTTTGTATATACTTTGTACTAGATAACATTACAGATTACAGACTAGAGACATAATAACAAGAATAAACTTGTTTGGACTGGTCAGTCTCCTACCTTTGGCTTTGACTATATTATTATGGTTGTGAATGAAGCATAGACATTAGACATTGATAATTGATAGTTCATGCACCTTTCGATGTACTGTGTATGCAAAAAGGTACAAATTCAAAATACACATGTACATTGTACATGTATAATGTGTATCTTCCTGTCAATAAAAACTAGAGGAAAGAATTACATAAGCAGATTGTGTTCTTGTGTTATATAATATATCATGCGTACACAATACATAGTTACAGTTTCAGATATATCTACTTGAGGCTTGAGACTTGAGAGTTGAGAATAACATTTCTAATATTATCATGATTCTGATGATGATTTGATGACAGTCACGACTAAAGATGAACATGAAGATGACAAGAAGAATCCCTACACGATACATAGATACACCGATCCACAAATACATGCATGGAAAACACAACAAGAAGAGAAAGGTTCAAATATTTATAGATTGTAAACAAGCAAAGACCATAAACCATAATCCTCAACTGCACAAATAGTGTTATGTAGTACTTTTGAAGTATCTTCATAAATACTTGAGGATAGACTATTGAAGCGTCAACAAGTCTTTCAACTACAATTATTATTCTTTTTATCAGTGTTTCAATTCAATAAAAAATCAAAAATATACCACTCCACCTTACATAATACATAATGGATGTGTGTCGTGTGTATACACTTCCGTTGATTCTGATTTTTGATTGGCAATGATGAGTTGGAAATGTGTGACAACTGGCTCGTCAAAACTTTAGTATACATACAAAAAGGTATGCATAATGCATGCACAATGAAAAAGCACATGTGTTGAAGTGATAGCTCAAGAATTCCTTTTTAAATCCATTTGTTTTGATTAGAATAACATAAAAACATTTGATTTGGTTTGGTTTGTTTTGTTTCCCCTGTAATCAAATGTGTGATTGTGTTTGCATCGTGTAAAATGTATGATACATTATATAATGTCTGTCATATCCGTGAAGACTATAACTAAATGAATGATAGTGGAAGACGGACGGGAATATTATTATTCATCATCATCAACAACTTCATTCTTTATCCCTACATATGTACATATTTTGTATTTTGTATTACAGATTATGATTTTATGATTTATTCCCCATGTAAAATTAAGGCTACCAAAATAAGAAACAATGTACAATGTACATATACACATACAATAAACTTGGAGAACTGAGACAATATCATAATCTAGCCTCTGCATTGTGCACTGTGCATACATTATATTATATGTAATAAAGAATAAAGTGACATGTTCAACCGTACTTTATACTTGATATTATGTGTAATAGCTCTCATTACTACGTATTATTACTTATTACGCCATGATATTGTTCATGATTCATTACATCCTCTCAATATGCAATAATAATCAGGATTGTAAAAGTAAAAATACTGATAATAAAACTGTACATCAGGATCACACATTGTACTTACAACTTTGAGCTTAGACATGCACAACACACACAACTGTCATAGAGTCATAAAAAGAAGAAAAAGAAGAAGAAGAAAAATGCAAGGAGCAAAGGAGGAAGATTCCGTTTTACATTTTACATTTTACACATAGGCAAATGCACTGATGTCTACTAAAAAACACAAAATGCATAACAGTATAATCTAGATTTTATGTTTTCTCATTAAAATATGAATTGTCTACAGTCTACAGATGATGAGGATTGAGGATAATATATCTGTTTACAGTGTACAGTGTATACAGTGTATATAAAGTATATCATATACGCGTAGTTTTAAAATTGAAATCTGAGTCAAAAAACTAATGAGCTCAACTAAACAAAGACCCAGAGAGAAAAAGAGACTAGACGTTTTTTTGTTCCAATTCATGATGTAATTTTTTTCCAAAAAAGAATGCACATTTCCATATAGTAAACTATATTGTATATGAAATATGAAGATAAGAGTCTACCAGACCAACATACATAAAGACAAGCACAAAGACAGAAGAAATACATAAAATTTAATAATGGTTGAAATAAATACAGAGGGAAAAAAACAAAACGAAAAATTCCTCAGTCAAATGACGGTTGACGTTGTTTTAATGAGTATTAGATATTAGATAATATTATTATGGAGTATGGAAACGTAAATCGTAAGTGGCAAATGTAGGTAAATGTTGCATTTGTGTTATGCGTTACATAAGGGATAAAGGATGAATATTTCATATTATTATATAATGTATAAGCTCATTATATTACGTTATATTATGAGGATAATGTCATAAAAATGATATTGAATGATTAAAGGAAGTGGAGGAAGACGGAAGATGAGATGTTATACAGATGTTGGTATGAAAAATGAAGAATGAAAAGATATGCTTAGACAAAAGGAGATTTATACAGGATCATATGTCTCTACTCGACACTCGTTGCTCGTATATATTGTAATATTGTATTTTACATATTACAAATTACAATTGTATTCACTCTTTGTGGAATTTGGAGTTGATTCAAATGGTTGATTTCGTACGAGTAAATACAATATCATGTGTGTAGATAGAGATAGAGATAGATTTTTTTTGCACTTTATGCGTGTGTATGTATATGCATGACACAGGTAAAAGGTTAGGTATGTTTTGTGTTTTGCTACTTGTGAGTTGAGTGTTTGTGTTTATGTTTACGTTGTGTTTTGTGTTTCTGTGCACAACACACGCACACACACACTGATGTTTTGTGATGATCATGATGACTGACTGAATTCACCACTCAACTTTGCATGCTTCACAATATAAAGTTTACAGTACGCGAATGCATAGGTTATGTATTGTGTAGGATAAGGTAAATCAATCCACAATAACGATAGAGTTAAACATGAGGATGGGGTTCCTCGTGCTCGCTTGCTTACATGCTTACTCCTTACTGCTTACACTCAACGTTTTTGTGTGTAACTCCCCTCTTTTCATATTATCTAATAGAGTGAAGAAGATTCTTTGGTCCTTTTGTTGGCACCTCCGGTCACTTGAGACGCATCAACAAATACACCATTTTACCATTTTGTCTTGTCGTCGTGCCTTTTCCTTCGGACCTTTATAAGGCAACTCAATCTCATGAAATGCCAACAGTCAGTTGATACTCATCCTCTAGTTATCATCTTCTTCTCTTCTCTATCAACAATCATTTTTAATTAGTGAATCATTTTCAAATTTCTAAAAATTTAAGAATAAAAACAAATCAACATGAAAATCTTAATGGTAAGAAAAATATTTAAAAAAAAAAAGAGTACAAGCAAAAGTAAAAGTGAAAATCTTCTGTTAAATTTGCAGTGAATCAGAAATCAAAGTTCAGAGTGTGTTTTTTAATTTATTTGAAATATTTTCGGATTTGAATTTGAATACATGAAAAACAAGTGAAATTTTTGAACGTTATACACATGTAGTTGTGTGAAAAGTTGTTTGTCTTCAGTTCTTGAGTGTTTTTTTGCTATCACGATTTTCTATATGAAAGGAAACAAACCCAAAACTAAATTCAAATCAGTTTTTTATAAATACAGTTTGCAGTGCACAGTGGGATTTATGGTATTTTTTTCAGATGGTGTAGTATTATAATTTAAAATGTAATTTTTTTTTTTTTACATTTTAGTTTATTGCATCCGCTGGGATGCTCCTAGCTTCTGCTTATGCTGAAGCTCCCTCTTATGGAGTACCCGCGCCTGGCTCTTCCTCCTCCTCTGTTTCATCAGATCCACTAAGTGGTTTAAATCTAGCTCAATTGTTGAATCTCATTGGACAAGCTGGAAATCAACAAAGATCACAAAATCAGCAACAATACGGAGTTCCACAACAGCAACAACAGCAACAACAACAACAACAATTCTCTGCACCCATTGCAGCTCCACAAGTTGCCTACATTAGCAACGTTCAACAGCCACAACAACAACAACAACAACAATTTAGATCAGCTGCTCCGCAAATTCAGTCACAATATGGTGCACCAGCTCAACAGCAATACTCTGCTCCAGTTCAGCAGAGATATCAACCAGCTCCTCAACAACAGCAACCTCAAAGTAATTATGGAATCCCACAACAACAACAGCAGCAGCAACAACAACAACAACCTCAACAACAGTATACTACTTTTAGAACAAATAATCAATATCAAGCTCCAGTCTTCCAACAACAACAGCAACAACAAGTTCAACCACAACAATTTGGACGATCTAATCAAATTTCACAATCCTATGGTATCCCAAGTGTAAATCCAGCTTTAGCTCAACTCAGTACTCAATACACTGTTCGATCAACTCAACAACCTTCAACTTTGAACGCTCAGTATGGAGTCCCCGCCGCCGCATCCCAATTGTCACAATCTTATGGCCAACCTGCTGCTGCTCAGCCATCATCTATCGCCAGAAATGTTGGAGGGTATTCCAACAATAACAATAACAACAATGTCAATGGTGGATATTCTAGTCAACAAAGCAGTAGCAATAATGTAAATGGAGGATATTCCAATGGTCAAAGATCAAACAACAATAACAACAATGGAGGATACTCTAATGGAAACAACAATGGACTTAGTTCCGTTCTCAATGCTGTCGT
Source organism: Sminthurinus aureus (assembly GCA_034698265.1). Classification (NCBI taxonomy): domain Eukaryota; kingdom Metazoa; phylum Arthropoda; class Collembola; order Symphypleona; family Katiannidae; genus Sminthurinus; species Sminthurinus aureus. The sequence goes on along the minus strand of JAQGBH010004342.1, from coordinate 2,862 downwards.
CTCAAATTCAGGTGGATACTCAAACAGCAATGGAAATGCATTGAATGGTAATGGAAACGGACAAATTCTCGAACAGAAAATCCATAAACACGTCTACATTCATGTTGCCCCTCCAGAAGCCAATGAACAAAGACAACAACCAAAAGCACCACGAGCTCCTCAAATCCCAGAGAAACATTACAAAATGTAAGACATAAGACACACTGATTTAAAAAAGGAATTCCAAAACTTTCACTTTTATTTCCATGTTTTTCAGAATGCAGAACATAATATATATTGTAGAGTTTTGAGTTTTTAATTGAAATTTACATGTTTTTTTTTGTTTATAGTTTGTTTATCAAAGCTCCAGCTCCACCAACTCCAGCACCACTTGATCTCAATGACTTTGTCACTCCTGCCCCTGAAACCAAGACTCTTGTCTACGTCTTGCTCAAGAAACCGGATGCCACTCAACAACAAGTCATCATCCCAACCGCAGCACCAACAACTCCATCCAAACCAGAAGTCTACTTTATCCGTTATAAGACCGGTACTGATGGAAACAATGGTGGAAATGGAGCAGAAGGTTTGGACAATGGTGCTAATAACAATCAGCAAGTTCAGCAACAATATGGCAGTCCTTCAGTGGCCACTCCAGGTCAACCTTTAGCTTCCTTCCAACAACAATCCAGTAATAATAATAATTTGAGTAATACTTATGGACCACCAGAAATCCGACAAGTTGGTCCACCACCATCAGGTCCTTCAGTCAGTCCTTCAGGCTACAATAACTAAATAGTAAATGATAAACTCATCCTTATTATTTAGTGTGAAAAATATTGCCAAAATAATATATTGTTTTTAAGTAGGTTTTAAATATTATTATTATTATATATGTTTGACATCACTGAATGAACCCTACCAAAAATGTTCCTCAAATCCTTTTTTTTATTTTTTTTTATTTCTTCTTCACTTTCTTTCTTATAGCTTTCTTTGTCCCCCTGTCACAAGTTTTTAGTATGTACTTATAATGTACAATGCACAACTCTTTTGTGCACACCTTTTTATTATCTTAAACAGTATTGTCTACTTTGTAGAATCCCGTTTGTTGTTTAATTAGCTATAAGAAGTATGTTTTTTTTAATTCCTTGAGACTTGAGCTAATCGGACTAGAAAGTTATATTTAAATTTGATAAACTCTGAGAGAGTGAGAGAGCAAAAGAAATATCCTAGTCTATAATAATTATGTAAAGGAAATATTATATGAGAGGATTTACAATGTACAAGACATTAGTTTGATTACCTACTTGAAGAAAGGGATTAAGAACTTGAAAAAATCTATACACACTTATCTTCTCGTTCCCCCTTTCATATCCTTTTGTATGAATTCTAAGATGTCATATTTTGATGATGATCCTTGTTACCTTTACTATCATTATTATACTGATATTCTATTTAATGTAGAGCCTCAAAAGTGTAGTATTACGAGTTGACTTCAAAATACTCAAAAACTATAACATAAACATATTTTTTGTATGTATTTTAGACCTTTGAGTTTTTTATACTGTTATAAGATTGATTTCTACCCTATTCGCCATTGATGAGGCTTTGTATAAAATAGATATGTGTGAGTTTCAAAATGTATGAATGTACTATAGAGTGGTAATAAAAGAACAAGTACATAAGTACAGACAAATACATGCAGTGTAAAGTGTAATATTATACCTACGCATACGAGATACGAGCGTCGATATAAAAATGTATAAAATTTGCATGCTTCTAAATGTGTCTGCGTGTATAAAACATTTGATTTTTTGTACATTTTTTATACAAACGATTAAAAATGCCAAAAAAAACTTGAATTTTGAATATTCAATTTCCAATATACAATGAATTATTATTAACCTTTCCTTTGAGAAACAAGATACAAGATAATTATTATTACTATACGCTCATGGGTCAGTTTTCAGTTTTAACACAGTAATTATTATGAAGATTGTCTCGTCTTCTCCTTCTTTCTTTCTAAATCATTGTTGACTGTCTCTCACAAATCACTGTATTTTCTTGTTCTACAACATACAACACACATTACATGTTACATGCTGTGCAATATTGAAAATTTCCCTTGACTTTCAAATTTCAAAACATTTTTGACATTTCAAACACTTCTTTTTTCATGTATATTTGGTATTTGCATATATACATTCATACAGTGTAGATATTTTCTTGTTCTTATGCTCTTTACATATTTTTCTCTTTTACAAGCTGTATATTCACAGTGTAAAGTATTCAATTATCTGTCTTTTATAATATATTTTTGTTTCTTATGCATTTTGATATGTAGTGGGAAATGGGAAATGAGAAGAGAGGAAAAACATAATAAATAATGCATAATAATTTGGGACTCTCATATTGCTAAAAAACCTCCTCTTCCGCTTCTTCCTATTTTACAGGAACAACAAACTACTTGAGAGAAGAACTGATTAAATACAGTGAAAGTTATAAAGACAAAATAGTTTATGCAAACGCATGATCATGATGACAGGGATGCACCTACACACAAACAGAAACAGAAACACACATAATAGAGATGAACACCAAAACATTAAACACAAACGCTAAAGTTGAAAAGGGTCAAATTAAAAAAACTCACGATTGTACGCTGCATATACGCACGTTTGCATCAGTATTTACCATCTACTATCTACATAATAGTATTCCTACTATTCACGCTTTGTTTTATCTACTATCTATCCAAAGGAGCAAATATATGTAAGACGTAAGTAGTAAGTACTGTTCATGTTTGTGTACCAGCAGGTTTAAATACAATCTCCCACCCAGATAGTTGAAATCGCAAACTTGATTTTAGTGTTCATATTCGGA
>JAQGBH010004341.1:0-17097 GCA_034698265.1 Sminthurinus aureus | reverse complement strand
AAACCTGGTGCTTTTCGAGAATTCTGGAATTTCTTTGCTTGTTTTGTGCCTTTTGAAAGCACCTATAGAATTCTGTACCTTTTACTCTAACTTATCATGTTCTATTGTATTTATTTTGTACAAATTCATGTGACCTCATTCACCCATTTCTTTAGGATGTAGCATTTTGTTCCTCATTGTTAGAAGTTTAGCCAATTTCGTCATGTTTGAGGTTGTCTTGCTCACAGCTCAACAGCTGAAGACACCTGAATCCTTATGTACAGGAAGGCCAATATTTGACCCAAACCCCTGAAAATATTTTCGGGAATATTCCATCGCCGGTTGTATCACTGCAACAAAAAAATGACAAGCAAACGCTGTTGAAATTCGAGAATTTTTTAATTTCTCTTGACTTTTTGGATTCAACCAGCTGCCATTTACAAACCAAGCAATGGAATTCTATACAACTTTGCACAAGACCTACACAGACTTGTGCCTTTTCAAAGTATATACAGTTTTGTCTTGATTTCAATTTTTTGACATAGAACGACATGACTTTTTGAAAGCACGATATATATATATATGTTTCTAGAGTTGAGAGTTCAGAGGGTGCCTAGGGCCTACCCATATCAAATAAATATTCTATTACATATATGTATGTTTCTAAATGTCATACAGGTACTACTCCACAAAAATCTCCACTTCCATCACCAGGCATGACACCTTCTTCAGTGCAAAATCGTTCAGAACAATGGGAAAATCTGGAAAATGGTACACCAATTACTTCTCCTAACAAATCTAGTCCTCCCAGGACACCATCCGGCCCATCATGTCAAGCTTTATATGACTTTGACGCAGAAAATCCCGGAGAACTTGCATTCAAAGTGGGTTTTCAACGAAAAAACATTCCAAATCTACAAAATTATGCTGTAAAAAAGTTAAGTAAAAGTAATTTTTTTTTCAAACTTATTTTAGGAAGGAGATGTTATAACACTCACAACACGCATTGATGAGAACTGGTATGAAGGCACTGTGAAGTAAGCTTATAATACGCTTTATTGAATACAAAAAATAAAATAAACACTATAATATTATATATTATATAATATTATATTTAGTGGTTATCTTCATACGTAGTGTTGACAAGGAATTCAAACTGATTATGATTTGTTTTGGTTTTTCTCATTCCTTAGTGGGCGTAGCGGTTATTTCCCTGTCAGCTATGTGCAAATTTTAAATCCTCTGCCCAATTAAAGAACGCAAGGGAGTAAAACCAGGTAGACGGTAGAACAATCACATTTTTTAACTAACTGCAAGTGTATTGGATATAGTTTGGATAAAACTGTTGTAATATTATGGTTAATAATGATTAATGATAACGTATTATGACATTACATCGGTAGAGTCAACTAATGTATTTACATTACGTATCGAGTTTCGTACATAGGTATGCATAAAAAGTATCAAAAGGTACATAATATGGATTAGACCTACAGAAATTCAAGTCTACATTCCACGGCGTACGATATTCTACGGTATATGTAAACCAGTACAATAGAACAATACAACGGCATATTTTTGATTTTATGAGTAATTATTGGGATAATATTAAACTTAAAAATGTGCTATTAAAAAGTACACAAGTAACTGCTAAACTATATCTTGTTGTGTAATTTTGGATAGCAAAATTTATCAAAGTATAATATACTATATACATAATAGATATTACATAAATAAACTAATGAACTATATGATTATGGATTATTGTGGCATACTGTATATTGTATATATAGGATTTTAAAAACAGTTGACAAACAATAAAATATAATTTACATTGAAGATAGATCATTGTAGATTATTCATGAGAATCATCATAATGTTATACGTTATAATATTATTATACATTATACTACAATGTATATTCTATATTATATGTTCAAAAAAGCTGCAAGTGAATCTCTCTCTGTATAAACAAGAAATACTTAAACTTCGAATCTCTCGTGTAAACATGTGTATCAATATACATACAATAAAACAAAAAGGAATATGATGTAATAATGTATTCTATAAATTAATAGAATGAGATTTTCAACCACAGTCAAGTCTTAAATATGATTGACATTTTAGGCTATAAAAATAGGAAAACTAGTTTAACGCTATTATTCTGAACTCATGATAGGCAACAATACCTATCTTATACCTACAAAAATTTCATCAGAATTTATACATGAGCACATATATATACTGTGGCGTATAAAAAAGATCGTTGATTAAATATTAAATATGATTGAGTAAAAATTAAGTATTGTGTGTACAAAAAAGCCTAAAAGTGTAATCACATCGTACTGAGTAGAAACAAAAACCACTGTAAGAAAAATATTAAAACCATCGATCTTATGTATTAAATCAGAATTCGCCTGTGATCTTTTCAAAACGGACAAAGTTAATGTTAAAGGCTTTGTCCTTTTTGAAAAGATCACAGGCGAATTATAATGGCGATCAAATCAATCATTAATCATAGGAGAATAACTCTTATCATTATTATACGTCTTGCTAATCAATAATGAATCAAAAGGAAAAGAATCAGAAACTGCTGAAATCAAATGTTAAACTATTAGTGTTATAATATAATATTATATAGTGATTTCTAATGTATAATCGAAGCACTATCATAACATAAGTAATACAAATAGTACTATATATATAATATATACTTATGGAAGCGGAAAAACGTAGTTGAAAAGTAGATGACATATTAGTATAACCATAATATATAATTTATTTTGTACTCAATTTTACATATTACATTATGCTATAAGAGATTTCAGACCCCAGTTTAGGATTTCATCTAGACATCTACTTCTGCGAATTCTTCTTTAATTAAACTCATATTATATGCATATTATATTATACAATTTACAATAATGTTATTATGACCTTTTGTCATCATTTTTGACATGAGAAACATAAACCTGATTTTCAATATAATATTCTGAATTCTGAACCAGGGGGTTTAAATTTAAAATATTGTGAAAGTAAATGAACATATAAAATGTACCTATATTTTTTAATCTGTAATTTTTAATACAAAGATAATTATTTTGCCTCAGAAATGATAAACGATGTGTTAGCATTTTCCCTTAATGATAGAATGTAGATGATTTTACTATACTCTACACAGAAAATATTATGGTAATGTAAAGTATACATGTACAGAAATTAAAACTTTGGACTAAAAATAATATAACAAACTACAAAGGCCACAAAACAATCAATTTTCAAAGCCATCACTCAGTATTACAGACTTAAATTGTAGTGTGATTTTTGTAGATTTGCAACAAGAATAATTTATGATTTTTATACTGTAGTTAGAAGGATGGATATTTCCGTCGGTATTTAAAACAAAAACTAATGATAACATATCGTGCTCCTCTGTTTAATGGAAAATACTAATCAATAGTTATAAGTTAGAAATAAATAAAATACAGATGTGTTGGTAGCTAAAAAACCGCAGAATAAACTGATTATGTATGACAATGTTATATTAATCATTATTATTACTTCCCTTCTATTCTTATTGTCTTCCAGGACAAACTAAATCTCTCTTTTGATTATCCCACTTCCATGATTCATTAGGATTAAAGGACACACATGTACTAGTTAAACATACGTGAAATAAGCTACCTTTAGACTATAATATAAGCATAAAATATTTGCAATAAATACGTTTCAATCCTTGTATAAAAATCTCTTAACATTCCTTTAATTCATGTGTATGCATATCTAGCACTTATATGCTACAAGCTACAATATATATTATATTTTTAGTAGTTTTTGAACGCAAAAACGGAAAAAAGTATCTTACCTTAAAACTGCTCAGGTGATTCATCACAAATAGCGCATTTCATACCCTTTTAAGCATTCATGTTTTTCTTCATAGATAGAAATTCTCTGGTTTCACTATGTCAACTTGTTCGAACTTCAAACTATACCTATTTACCATTCAAAATAGAACGAATTTTTACGACAAGTAGTACAATTTAGTAATTTGTGTGTACTATCATGTATTCTCTGTTCTGTTTATTTTCTTTAAAATAGTATATCTCTTCAAATTACGCAATATGCGTAAGATACCAGATACACAAATAACATATCTTTTACATTTGCGGTACATAACTTTTATGAATGAAATAAAAAACGAAGAAACATAAATTTGATTTGCAATTTTAAACTTACGCGTCATTGATCATTTTTTATAGCACTGAAAACAGGATATTTTAATGTCCTTCTAAGATTAGCTTATTATAAATAAGTTATTACTTACACAGAATAGTAAAAAAAGAAGAAGAAGAAAATTTTAATCACGTTATGTAAAATAAAATAAATTCATACATTCTTATGATTGTATAATGCTTTGTTAGCGCTTCCAAGATTGTTTTTTGTTCCTCAAAGAACCACTAGAACGTCTAAGTTGTTTTCTTTCTTCACGATGCTTTATAGTCTCTTCTCTGGTTTTTTCAACTCGTCGCTAAAAATGTAAATAAACGATAGCAAGAAATTACAATATGGTGAGATAAATAGGTCTATGGTCTATGTATATTATAGTATATGGTATATTATGGACACGATTAAAGAATGACACAATGTACAATTTATTTCTCTTCATGCTAGTAAATTAAGTTAAAGTACCGATTTCATAGAAAATGACATCTCTCTGCTACCGAGTGGACCTCTGGATTTAATATCTGAAAAGTTATCCCTGTCAACACGCTCGCCCAACGAAATCCTGTGTACAATCAAAAATAAATCAAAATTAGTTGGAAATATAATATTTTAATATTATATCTATCTGTATGAAATAAAACGATAAATTTTAAATTTTACAATACATCATGGTTGAAAATGACTTGTCTACTACTAATAATATAATACAAAAAACAGTATATATACAGAATAAAAATGAAAGATATAATAATAATATACTTTGTAAGTTTTCTTTTTCCACTTCCATGAATATCAGACAGTTTGAAGTCTTCTCCTGGTTTAATTTCATAGAATTTAGGTTGAATTGAAACATTTGCATCGTCGTCCATACGTCGTAATCTTTCTTCATTTTTAATCTTGTAACGTTCATTCCGTAATTCCTGTACCCATTCACGATCGTCATCGTCAGACGAAGAATCATCGTCTGCACTTTCCTTGCCTTCGATTTCTTCATCCTATGAGTGTAGTAAATGAATGAAAACGATTTATTTTATTCTTGTATTTTATTCTTACAAAGCAGAGGAAAGAGTATATTATACTCTTTCCTCTCCTCAGAGTACATGCCAATGAAGAAGTAAAACACACCTGGTTGTTTTATTGACATTTAAATATAAATTACAAATTACAAACACACTCATGTACGGTTTCTTCTACAAGTGACAAAGAAGAAATTCGAATTTTAAATTTGTATTACGTATTACTAACCTTAACAGCTGAAAATAGAGCCTCCAATTTTTTGGTTCGTTTTTTCTCCATACTTGACAGTACAGGATTTAGTAGTCTGTATTCATCGGTGGCTTTATCAATTTCAAAATCAGGATTTTCTAATAAATGTATCAAAAGAAAGAAATACATTAATGTAAAACTCATATTAATTAATATATACTATATATGTATGTACACGCATATGTTGAGATACACATATACTCAATCATGTACATACATACATATACTAATGTGTAATGTCAATTTCAACTCTAATATGATGTTTACAAAAATACTTAAATAAATTTTTTATTTATTTATCATTATACTTTAAAACTATAAATACTCCAATAATATTATGCTTTATATTATATTATAAAATTAGTATTATTACCAAACATTGGTTTAAAACGTTCATCCTCTAAGAGATTTCCTGTCTTTTTTTTGCTGACTTTCGCAGGTTCACTCATTAACTTTAATGCCAAGTCTTTATTAACTTTGGGCAAATTCTGAAATAAATATTGACCGTTGAAAATAAATATATCAAGAGCAGTCGAACATACAAATATTTGCCAATAAATAATAATAATAATACTACAATTAAAAGTGTTTATGTATAGTATATATAATAAATCAACATTTATATTGTATTTCAAAACTTTCTTACATTTAATTTAACACGATTCTTTCGCCCATCTTGTAATTTTTCTCGGATTTTATTTTTCTTGAATTCATCAAACTGGAAAGGTTGCATAGCACTCTTTGCTTTACGATACAGGCGCATATCCATAAAGTAACCATGCATATACCCTCGAAGTAAATCTGTTCCAATTAAATGTCCTAGACCAATTTCATGCAATTCGTTTTCGGTTATAAATTTGTAATCATCATAAACTGTATGAATATCCGTTTCCTCCAGTTCTTCTGTAAGAGTATCTAAGAAGGCACACCATCGAGGAGCTGGTCCTAAACTAGGTACATAATATGAGAGAAGTTTTCTATCCTCACTATACGTGTAAAAGAAAAATAGCAAAAAAACAAAAAAAATTACAATATTTTTTTTTTACAAATCCAAATTAATTTAGAACAAATCGAAAACTGTTTCAAAAATTCAGATACAGTGTACAATATCATACATATAACTAATAATAATTAACATGGATACTACTACTATTATCTTTGGTTGTAAAATCTTAAAAACATATTATGTACAAAAGAATAATGAACATAATTCATACTTGGCAACAAAGAACATTCCAGTTCCAGGAACTAGACATAAATCATTATAATCCGTTTCTCCTCCTTCAACAGCTGTAAAAGGTTTCCCCTGTATTATAAAATTAATAGAAATAATAAATAATACACGTACATTACAAATTACATTAATTTAGTAGTTTTTGATAGCAACAATAATTTTGTATTTTTTATGGGAGGATGATTATATATAAATATTGTTAAATGTTATAATGTCATCTTTTATCTTTTATTTCTTATTTTACTGTACAACAAAAGACATATAAAATATTAGCACAGTAGTACAACTTGTTAAAACTAAATGAAAACTTACATCATCTTCATTCCAAACTTTGATAATTTTCTTATCCATCGTCATTACAAGATTTTCTTCTTTATGAAATTCAATATTGAGAATAGGATGACCATAATAATGATCTTTTACTAGTAAAGGTTTAGATGATCTAATATCGTATAGTAAAACTTGACCGGTTGATGTACCAACTCCTAATTTTAACCCATCTTTAAAATTTAAAGATGTAATTGCCGGTAAACCTGTAACACTATTTTAAAAACAAAATAGAATACATTATTTGCAATTTTAAACAAAAATAAATTTAATAAATTTTAATGTAAAAAGTAATAATCATCATCACATTATAAAAGGGGAATATTTTATTTATAATTTATAATCTATATAATATATACTCTGTATCTTCAGTAACTGCATGCATAGCAGCATCTAAAACTCCACATTTTGATCCTGAACGTGGATCCCAGGCTTCCACATGCCCCTCTGTAGTTCCAAATGTTACCAGATGATGTACCGGATTAATTTTACATACATTTATAGAGCGAGCATTTGTTTGTAAAGGTGTATTGAATCTTCCTACTTCTAAATTAAATCTATACGCTTCACTTGAAACACCAACAACATAAAGATCACAAGAAGGAGAGTGATAAGCCAAGTCCCGACCAAATTTAGGAATTCTCATCCGATAGTACCGTCCATATTGTGCATGGAATTCAATAAAACGATCACTTTGTAAAAATACTAGCTGAAACCATATAAAATGAGTAAATACACAAATGAAAAAAAACATGTAAAAATTATTTTTCACATTTAGAAAACACTATACTATAGACTATATAATAATAATACACATGTCTATCTATAATCTATAATATGTTTAGGGATATTGTGTGTTTTCATATTATACATTATACATTATAATATTACATGCTTTATGATTATGATGAATAGAGATATATGTATATGTAACAAAACAGTATACAATATAATAATTTTATGACATAATATATTATAGCCCTCTCACCTTACTATAATCCTCTGAAAGTACAAGAAATTTAACAACCTCTGAGTCAAAACATCGTTCAAATTTCATGGAAAGATTTTTAACATCATAACATCGAAGACGAGGTTTATATACTCCAGTTGCTAAAATATACTCTCCATCCGGTGTAACTCTGACATTTGTACTTAGTCCAGGCATATCAAAATCTTGAATTAATTCTAATCTTCTACGACCCTCTAAACTTTTTGATTTCATAGACCTCTTCTTCTTCTCTGACAGCCACTATGTGTACATTATAAAAATATACATTACATACAAAAATAGTTAATACACAATAATAATATAATATACAGTTAGTTTAACAAAAAAAAACAAAACCAAAACTTCTTTGATATATTATTTGAAGCTCGGTTTTAAAGTACAGTTTTGATACATGTTTTTTAATCATTTACAATCATGAATGATATGACATATGACAAACAAATTATGTATATAATATAATAACAACTATAATTTTTGATAACGATTAAATAATCAAAAAAATGATATTATTTTTACATACCTCAGGCAGTGCTTTTCCTGCACTTAGATTATATATTTTTACATCATTCGTACTACAGGACTTCATATTTATCACTGTATAATCACGCCTTCATGTATAAAAATTAAAAATGACTTATTTCATGTATGTAGTGAAAATAATAATAATAAAACACACACAACTTTTCTGTGATCTTTTAAATAAAATCTAAAATAATTTTTCAATAATTCTTGATTCTTGGCCAGCCATGTGCTTTTTGTTTCGGGTTTCGGGTACATTTAAAAACAAAAATTTACCACAACTTTTTATCTATGCTTTACAACAAAAAAATCTCAGCTGGAACTTTGAAAGTAAAGAAAAAAAAATTAATTGGAGATTAAATAATTTAAAATTATCTTGGTCATTGGTGATCACTATCAACATGGCTTTTAGATCAAGTTTAATTTATGCTGGTAAATTAATTAACAACAATTTAATACTAAAAAGTTCCAATGTACGAACAATGGTAACAGCAAGTAAACAACTCTGTGACAAAAAATCATCCACCACAACTACAGATACTCCAACTCATACTGGACAGGTATAAATAAGTTAATTTTAAATATACACATGAAAAAATATAATCAATAATTAAAAATATATAATATATTTTATGTTTTATTATATCTTGTGCTATTTCACTAAAGTTGTTGTATTATATCAAGCGAGAACATGAATAATATATATTTGTGGTCTTTATTTTTTTTTTCAAGGTTTTTGAACCAGATGATTACCGACTTGTACGATTTATTGATAAAGAAAAACAAGTCAATAAGGACTTTGCTATTGATTTGATTGCAGAAGTACCCCCACAGCCAACTGAGGATAGAATCGTTTGGTATTAATTATATTTGGACTGAATACTGAATACATTAAAATATGATATTGACATTTTACCTTTTGTAAAAAACAATGATTCATGCCTACATACATACATGCATATCATAATATTTTTGAATTTTTAATGTACTAATACCTATGTATAATATGTCTTAGAATGTCCTATATTTATATATATTATTATGTTTTAATAAAATTTTAGGTGTGACGGAGGTGTACCATCTAGCCCCCATCCTAGAGTCTATATTAATTTGGTGAGATGTACTTTCAAATAACACTCTCAGTTTGTTCTGTATAATGTATAATATAAGCTATAATATGTATCTATTTTAGCCGTTTTACATATTTGCATTATACAGAATTATGAATAATATATTGTTAACGGGGAGGAGAACTTTTAACGCTCAATGTATTAGAATTGTATTCTAAACCTTGGAGCCCAAACAGCTGATCAGATCTTCATGATCCATACATATAGAACATAGGAAAAAGTTCTGTACATAGGCTAATCATCATGAAAATCCTCGAATTTGTCGGTTAGTAACTAAATTTCAATTTCCCCATCCGTGGAAGTTTGTTTACTGATTGTTTATTGATTGACAATAATTGTCATTCGTATCCAATGGGTATTATGTACACACGATGGGAAAATGGCAACTAAAACTAGTGGGTAACGAATTTGAGGATTTTCATGATGATTAGCATATGCACGGAACTTTTTCCTATTTTTTGGTGTATGGATCATGAAAATCCATTCAGCCGTTTGGGCTCCAAGGTTTAGAATACAATTCCAATACATTTACATTGAGAGTCAAAAGTTCTCCTCCCCGATAATATTATATGTTGACAAGATAGTGATGAAATGATAATAGTATTACGTAGTTTTTTATTACTGATAATCCAAAATATTTCAGGACCAGCCGGGTAATCATAGTTGTGGATACTGTGGGCTTCGCTTCTATAAAGACGATAAGCACCATTAGAAATCATATTAAAGAAAATAATATACTATTGTAAGACGTAATATGTTTAAAGAAAACAAGCGAGAGGACTACTATTGTTCTTAAATATTCTTACGTTTTTAGCCACGCATAGACCAGCATTTGGTTTTATGATTGTACAGATAAATATACTAGATAATATTATATTATTTACTGTTACATATTATCAAGATTTATGAAAAATCAAAAACACACTACTAGTAGTAAAGGCCGAATAGATTATGTATTGGACTGTATCATATTCTTATATGCCATACAAACATGCAATAAGGTTATAGTTGGATAAAAAAAAAGTCTCATCTATTATACTGCTGTAAAAGTTGTGGCTATCAAAAAAATATTATGTAGATAAACTTTGTTTATATAAATTGAACGTTAGTTATTAATGATGAAGGACGCTCGCACGCTGGTTGTATTTTTTTTGTTCTACGTTTTCACCCCCCACCCTTCACTAAAAAAAGAGAAATAAAAATGAAAGTCGATACAAAAACATTATATTATTTTGTAGGTTACTAATACTTAATATTAATAACCATTATTATTTGTTCGATTAATCTTAGTTGAAATAATAAAAAAACACAAAAGAATACCGCTATACCAAGTTTGAGGAATGGATGGATGCCCATCTTTTTTGAATCTGAATTTCAATATTATTGTTATTTCCTTAGATTTGCAGTCATGACATGAGGGAAATAAATGGAAAATATCATATCACCATGCAATGTTACCCTTTGTTATTCTGTAGATATACTGGATAAGGAATAAAATAATACCTTTACTGTACTTTGGCATACTGCATTGTTCCGTTCTTACATACAAAATGTATGTCTGTGCTCTTCCTTTTTTTTTATTATACATAATACTGCTTTGTATAGTATAAAAGAATTCTCCAGGAACTGGAGGATTCCAGTTCCTTTCATTCATTCATTCATTTTATTTGCAAAGTTGACATGCCATGCACCAAACAATCGATTTTCTTTCAAAACAAACATTAACATATATATGTGATATTGACTTTTGCTCACATTAATAAATCAAAAACATCTTCTGTGTGTATATGCATCATATTGTGTGTGTGTGTGTGTTTTTTTTTGTAAATCATTCAAGAAAAGCGTGACTATAGGAAATATCATATCTTCAGACATTTTTTTTATTGTTATGTTCCTCGAGATGGGTGGATATATAAATTTTCCGACTTTGACATCATGCAGAATATAATACATACTTACATGTTTTACTTATTTAGGTATTCTATACATGTATGTAGATTGTAGATGCATGTATTATCCATATTTGAAGACCCAGTTAGAAAGTAAAATCCCCCTGTCTATATATCTTCACACTTTCTTTTATTTACACCAATGAACTCGTCAAAACATGATACAAAGGCAAAATATTTTAGAATAGCATTGATGTTACCCATACATGATACATGATAATGCTTGTGATAAAATAAACTTCACATCGTCTTCCAGATATATATATTAGTTCTGCAGTTTTGTTTCCTGTCCTCACACTTGTCAGTTTTTGTAGTTCAGAGTTTAATTTTAACCGTTTTTTTACAACCATACTATTATAAAATATATATACTTAACGTTAGCGAAATGTTTCTATTTCATTCATCTTTACAACGTATTGTATATTTTGCATATGGTGTCGAACTAGTGAAGAGGAATAAAAATTTACATACTTACTTATTTCAATAAAATGCAAATTTAATTTTACTTGCATGGCTGGAAAGAAAGAATTTAAATTACACACATATGTTAGTATTTTGATATTTAGTCATTTTTCAACCCAGTGTCAATCATCATAATTTATAATCATGGCACTAAAACTTGAAGATTTAATAAATAAAAAGAAAGAAGGCAGCTCAATTTTAGACTTATCTAAAATCAAAATCAAGACAAAGGAAGAATTTGAAAAGTATTATGATAAAATCCCAGAATTTAAAATCCGACCTGAGAAAGTATGTACACACTTGTAAAAACGTAATTTCATCCCTTATACATTCAGTATAATATTTGATATTTGAACACTGAAAAGAAAAACAACAGTTTTGAAATTACATTTTAAATTTA
Source organism: Sminthurinus aureus (assembly GCA_034698265.1). Classification (NCBI taxonomy): domain Eukaryota; kingdom Metazoa; phylum Arthropoda; class Collembola; order Symphypleona; family Katiannidae; genus Sminthurinus; species Sminthurinus aureus. The sequence goes on along the minus strand of JAQGBH010004341.1, from coordinate 4,598 downwards.
TGACCAAAAAGTGTCAAAAGTTTTCTGTAGTTTTTGCTTTCCTTATCGTGCTTTGCTTGGTTTGTGTACAGGTACGATACGATGATTACAAAATCCGTGATACCGATTTTTCATTTGTCTACAACAAGAAAGAGGCGAAAACATCAACAAGTAAGTATTATGTGTATATATATATTATAGTACTCATATAGTACTCATACATATTATGCAAAAAACTGTCTTACTCTCTGCTTATTTTCCGTCGCGCCTACTATGTGGTCCTGTACTCGCTTTCACTGACTTTCTTTTATATTATGTATTTATTATTTATATTATATTTATATTATATGTATGAATAAAAGTAACAGTACACCAATATTTTACGATGCGTATACAATATTGCCTTAATTTATAATGTGTGGATTTGAAGATTACGTTTACGGTGATCCAGTTCCAGTTAGTATGAGATCCGTAAGGTTAGAGGATTTGGCTGCAGTGGACATAAATTGGAGAATGTTAAGTAGTACTCTATTATTTTTTTCACATCCTTACCTATTTTATATCATTATTTATTACATATTATTTATACATTATTATTTGTTTATTTGAATGCACTAGTGCATTCAAATAAAGCTGTGTTTCATAAAAGTAGACAATGCTATTTTGTTATTGTTGAGATTCTCTGTCTTTACATTTTGGCTGCTATAGGAGGGTGCTGATGTTTTTCATGATGAAAGGCATCATGACGCATTGACTTTTCCCCATGCCCTAAAACTTCGAGAACAGTAGCAGATTGGTCGACGGGATTCCTATCACTAATTCAAATGTTGCCCATCGAATAAATTAAAATAAGAAGTGTTCTATAAATGCTGATGAATAATGTTCAAACTTAAAAATGACGAGACTATCAGGTCGGAAGAATATAATCATAAGTCATAATTATATTAATTGTGTATTTTCTCTCTGCGTACTTCATACAACATGTAACTATTTGACTGTATCATATATGGGAATTAGTTGTCTCTTTTTCACCTAGTAATCCCGTCGGCCAATCTGCTATACAGCTCTCAAAGTTTTGGGGCATGGATAAGCTGTGTCATGATGCCCCTCAGCACCATCCCAGCAGTCACGTTAAAAAAACAAATTTTTTTCTAATTTCATGAAACAGAGTGTGTACTTATGTACATATTGTATACATTATATTTATATTGTCCGTACAATTCGAATTTAATATCCACAGCTTAATCATACTTACTAAATGACTTTACAGTTGACAATGGCACGTCCAAATAATAAATTAGAAGAAGATATTTTTAGTAGAATTGTCGAACTAGGAAAACTTCGTATAAATACTCAAAAATTTGAACAAAAAATGCTAGCATCTGCAGCTTCGAGTGCAGCGCCAGGGTCTCAGAGTAATGCTAATTTAGCAAACATGGGGATAATAGTTTCAAAAAATAAAAGAGGTGTTACAGAGACTCGATGTCGAACTTGTAAAGAGTGTGGTGAAGAACTATGTTCAGGTACGAATACCAATAATTACTTTATCATATGTGCTAAATACTAAATAATATGATACACGGAATACATACATCATGTATTATATTTTATCTATGAAAAAAAAATATTATAATGTGATAGGTTTATGAAGAAGATGTAGCCGCAATTTTGTATTTTGTGAAACCCCACATAATGCTAAATTATATGCATGATCTTTAATTTTTCTATATACATAAAGGCGTTTGGTGCAAGGAGTTCCCATATGAGTCATACACCAGAATGTTGTTAGACAAAGAGGAACTAGAACGTCAAGAAGCGGAAGAAGGTGGTGTAGTTTCACGTTCAAGACGACCGTCCAAGGCTACCAAAATAGGTAACAAGAAGGTATCTAAATCCCCATTTAAAGGTAAATTAAAACGAAGAAAAAAGAAAGGGAAAAAGAAAGGAAGTAAAAGAAAAGGAGCTAACAAAACTAGTGGAGAAAGTAATGACAGTGATGGCTAAATGATGAGAGTAATTACAAATTACAAATGTGTATTGTGTATTTCCAATGCATTTTTATTATGTTGTTTGTATAAGTACATAGTATAATATATTATGTATGTATACACATACTTTTTATGGGATATGTATTTAAAAATCTTTTGCAACATTGAATATTTCGGATTTGTAATACTCTCTTAAATACTTACTATACTCAATATGGACGTTAAAATTTCCTTTTTTATATAACATTCCTACGTATATGTATAATTAAATGTAATTTTTGACATATAAAATCCAATGTATATAATATGTGTAAATATAAGTACTTGTGTATACTGTAAAATCTATAAATGTACCACATATGTATTCCATCAATGCCTATATATTGAATAAACATGTGCAGGCAATTTTGGAAGTAATTTTACTTACTTACATTGGATATACACAGATTCCATATCTTTATTTTATTTGCTGCATTTTGTACTCGTTGTAGGACTGTGGTCTAATTATTATATAGGACTATTATGGTTTATGATTTGTAGTGAAAGTATGAAAAATTAAAACGCTTTGTGATTGTGATATATCTACGATTCAAGTGTGTAGATATATATTATTATACTTATGTATACACTGTAGCTAAAGCTTTGCAAGTAGCATAATAATAATATATAATTTTCTTAAATATAATACAGCCACAGTATTTTATCAATTTTATAAACAATCTACTGATACGAAAAACCAAGGCTGAAAGCACTGACAAAAAAAGAAAACCCTGGAGAAAGTCTTGCTTTCACCGTTTCAGATTGCCCCAAAAAACCTTTCGCAAGGAAAAAAAATAATAAAAAAATGTGCTCAAAAATGTGTTTGAATGAAAAAAAAACTAAAAACGCACACTACACACTAACTACAATATCTATAATCGACTAGCAATAATAGTTAACTATTTAGAATTTAGAATAGTGTTTAAGCAGTGTTTACAATTATTAGTGTACAGTTATATTTTCATAATGTCATTCGAATTATTGAAACAAGGAGCAGAGGCCAGAATTCTAGTAGGGAAGTTCTACGATAGACCAACTATTGTTAAGGAACGATTTAGTAAAAAGTATCGTCATCCCGATCTTGATGAAAGATTGACAAAAGAAAGATTACGTGGAGAACTAAGAGGAATTATGAGATGTAAAAGTATTGGTAAGCTCCATTTTTTATAGTACAAGATAAAAAAGGTTAATAAAAGTATAGCTTTTACTTCTGTCTAATGTTTAATTATATATGAATATTCATGTAATCTAAAATACTTGTATAATATTTATAACGTGTTTTACCATTTTAATTTTACATGTATACATATTATAGGAATTCCAACACCAGCCGTTTATTTTGTCGATTCTAAAACCAATAGCATATACATGGAGCAAATACTGGATGCTGAAACAGTAAATGTTTCTATTGGATCTCTTCTCAAGGTAAAAATTAATAGTTTTTGTTTTTAGTTTGGCGAGAAATCAAACATCAAGTTTGGTAGAAATTATAGTATATTTTAGTGATTAATAATAATATTTAAGCACAGTACTATATATATGGTTTTTGACGATGGTTATAATCTACTTACTTATATATGATGTATAATGATGCATGTAGTTTAAATTCTGGTTCATTATAAATGTTTTAAATGTTTTTACCAAATATAATATATTATGTACATATGTAAAACAGTTATTTTGGATTTCTGGATAGGACTGTGCTGTAAAGGAAGGTGATGGAGGATCTTTACAGAAATTAAAATTACTGGCTTTGGAAATTGGAACTATAATTGGTAAAATGCACGAGGCTGGTATTATTCATGGTGACCTTACTACATCAAACATTCTTGTCAAATCTTGTGATGACGGACAAAAATATCGTCTTGTACTCATTGATTTTGGTTTGAGTCATTTTGATAATTCTGCAGAAGATAAAGGAGTTGATCTGTACGTACTAGAACGAGCACTTACGAGTACACATTCGAATATACCATGGTTCTTTGACATTATCCTAGATGCTTACAAATCCCACTATACAAAAGGTGGTCAAGAAGTATATAATAAATTAGAAGAGATCCGACTACGTGGAAGAAAACGTACCATGATAGGGTAAAGAATAATATTATGCTAGTGGTATGTTTAAAGTTGGTTTTTTACAATAATGTATATAAATATCATAATATTCATAATATAATAATATATAGTTGATACAACTAAAAAATGTATTACTTTATTTGCTTGAATTTTTTTATACAAAGAGAAATTATATATTATACGAGTATACAATTTATAAAATTATAACATGATGTTTTAATTGTATTGTTATTACTTATATTTTTCGGAATAAACATTATAGAACGCCATTTTTTTTGTAATACATTATACATATTATGTTCTTTGTTTTTCTCAATATAATAATGATTCGTAGTATTCGTAAGAAACTCTCTAAGGTATTTTTATATTATCATAATGTATAGGCACACATAAGTTTTGGACTAAATACTGTAGATTGTAGATACAGGCACAATACACACATATGTGTCGTTCCACAAGAAAAAGGGCCTAAAGGAACTTTTTAATTCACACCAAGCGGCGATTCTAGAACTAAAT